>CM037854.1:155503801-155539801 GCA_021234595.1 Delia radicum
TAATAAATAGAATTTAAAATAATTTTACTATAAACAAATAAATATTAAAACAATAAGAAGAAAATTGCGATAACTTTGTGAAAATAAGTGTTAAAAATCAATGGAAAATTTTCAATTGTTCTCTGGGAACAGTAACAAAAATAAAAAAGCAACAAGAACCACAAGAACAACATCAACTGAGAACTGAAATATTATTCGAGTTAACTTAACAAAACAAAGAAAGAAGCCACAGGTGGGAACAATAACTTAAATTGAAGTAAAGTGAAATATCATGAACTTGATTTCATGTTTAAAGTACCATGGACTCTCGTTTTTTTTTTTTGCATTTCACATCAACCCACAAATATATACCTACTTACAGACATTTTTACGAGGGCTCTTTGATAAATTGCGAGCTATTGCATGATATAATGGATTTTAAGGGGGTACATGTACATACAGTTTAAGACATTGGGTACAGTACAGCCGCGGATCCAGCTTTTACATATGGGGAGTGGGAGGGTAAATGTTGTGATCAACATTTTTTTACTTGTCAAGCAAAGGGAGACGAAAAATAATGAAAATTTTCAGTAAACTAATAAAACTTTTCTTGGCAAAAATTTTCTTAATATTAATGAAATTATACATACTTTTTATGAAACTAGTTTTTAAAAGAAACTTTTCAATGAGTATATGAAACTTTTAATATATAAAACATTTTTCATAAAATTTTATGAAAATTTGCATTAGTTTGATAAAAAAGTTTCTATGGTCGCCTAGCAGTGAAACTTCAATGTTCTATGCAAAATGCATTAATATCATTTTCTCATTGTACTACTAAATATGCCGAATACCCAATAAAACCATTATTTCGTCCAAATTAATTGGATAATTTTGTAAACATCCAGGCACTTAGTTTGGGGGGGGGGTCAAGGGGACCGAAGCCCCCCCCCCCAAACGATTTGACAAATTTAAAACTTAATACAATTCGTTAGGAAGAAACAATGTTATTGATAAATTTAATATAAATATATATTTATTTTTGACTTGGATCAAATAGGAAATGTCTGTTAGTTCAGTATTAAATGGTTCGAATCTATAAATTTCATTAGAAGTCATCGCCTGCAAATGGGTGGCTATAATTGTTATAGTTGGTTTTCGACAAAAAAGCAATAAATAGTCATTTCATAAGAGATTTCGATATCTAAAAATTAAATATGTCCACACAGAAAAAACTAAAATTGAGTTTCAATTAAAATATTTGTTGATTCATTTAGAAGTTAAATTGAATTCCTATTGAGCAAATTGTGTTAACAATTATGTAATTACAATTGTAATTACAAATGATTTGTAACTATTGAATTGATATTATTTTCAATTATAGTTTTATTCGTATCTATTACAAGTTTAATTGAGTATTGTGTTTATTGCAAACTTTTAGTAGATACTATTAAAACATTAATTACAATTTAAAAAAAAAAATTCGCCCCAAAATTGGGGAAAATATTGCTTAAATTTAAAACAAATCGCAAAATTACAAATTTTAAAAAAAATCACCAAAATTTTAAAAAAAAATCACCAAAATTTAAAAACATTTGAAAAAAACGCTAAATTTGAAAAAAGCTGCCAAAATTTAGAAAAAGAATCTTCAAAATTGAAAAAAATTGCAAGCATTAAAAAAACGCCAAATTTAGAAAAATCTCTACATTTAAAACAAAATTGCTAAAATTGATAAAAATCGACAAAATTAACAAAACGCGAATTTTTTATACGTTATAAAAACTGGAAATTTTGTTTATACCAAATTCATTTTCAATTAAACAGTTAAAGCATATTATTAACCATTTAATTGAAAGTGAGTTTGAAATCGAATAAAAGTTTAATTGCATTTTTTTGACAATAATTTTTTCTGTTTTGACATAATCTTTTAAAACCGAGATACCACTATGACCTTAACTTAAGTTTACGTGTGCCGTAGTGTGTAATTTCAAACGTTGAAACTTTATTTACAGTGCAATCTTTTTATTTTAATTTGGTTCGCTACTTACGCATCGGTTAACATAGTTTTTAGTATTTTTTACGATTTATATTACGATATCTAAAAATCCATTAAAGCGACGCGTGTTCAGCACACAGTGACATTTTTTTTTAATTTTTCAAAATAAATTTAAGCCTCAAAATTTGTTCGATATGCACCATGTGTTAACCTGGTCCAATTTGAGTCAAATTTTCACAATTTTTTTTTTTAGATTAAATGTTTTTAAATAAGTCTAAATTTCCTAAACTTTTAACATATTTTCGTACAAAGATGTGTTAAATTTCAACCACTTTTAAGCCCCAAAAAATGGGATTGGGCCGCTGAAAAATACGTTTATCATATGTTTTTGCTCTTTTATTTTTAAGTTCATAGGGAACCCATCGGAAAAGCTTCACTCTATGTCTCAGGCCATTTATATTGGATATTTACCTTTTAATTTGTTTGCAAAATCTAATACTTTTGAATTCACGAATAAAAAATACTTAGTTTTTTGGACGGTTATAAATCTTTAATTTCCCAAATTAAAACGTTTGCATAAAATAATACATTATATAAAAATATATAAGTTTTTGTCTGCCAGTGTATTTAACCGGCCATAATTATATAAACTCATATATACAGCAAATTTTGTCCCATCTCGCTCAACATATAATAATGTACTACATCAATACAATAGTACAATTAATTGCGTATATCATAGTTTTTATAATTTTGTACACAAAATTTACCACAATATTTGAATTGATTTCTTTCTGGTTCTTAAATTTCTACTCCTTATACAAAAAAGATGTAGGAACCCTAAAAAAAGAACATGTTTAATTTGTAATATTAAGTGTTTTTAATTTAGTATTAGATTTTTTCAATGTAAAAAGCTAAATAATGTTTCAACTTTTTTCCGTGTTTGTAAGTGTAAGTTACTAAATTCCATAAAATCTTCATTTTCATTATATCTTCATTTTCAAAGTTTTTTTTCTCAAACAACTTATTTTTTAGGTAACTTTAAGATAATTTTTTGACTAAAATAAAATGTCGAAATGGAAAGGAATTTGCCACAAATTATTAAGTTATAAACTTTTCGCAAGTGGCTAAAGTTTAAACGGATTAATAACGTTGAAGCAAAACCCGTATTTGACGGTAATTATTTCTGCAAATATTTCTTATTTTGTATATATTAGTAGCAATTCAGATATAAATTTATACCGTTATATAAAATCCGATTAAATTGCAGCGCGCCATTATTCGGATGTAATTTAATCGGATATTATCAAATTAAAACTAAATTAATGCAAACTTATATGATTATTTTATAATTATAAATTAAATTACGTAAAGTGTCATATAAGAGCATACATTGTTTTGTATTATTTCTTTATAGTCTGATGGCAAATATTTATTACTTTTAAGGATCAAATCAATTTCCCAAAAACAAAATTATTGGATTGATGTTGTAAAATACTCGAATGAGTAAAAAGTGAAAAAAAAAATTAACGTTCAAAATAAAAAAAAATATTTTTTTTTTCACTTCTTACTCATTCGAGTATTTTACAACATCAATCCAATAATTTTGTTTTTGGGAAATTGATTTGATCCTTAAAAGTAATAAATATTTGCCATCAGACTTAAAAGAAATAATACAAAACAATGTATGCTCTTATATGACACTTTACGTAATTTAATTTCATTTCTGAGCGCCTTCCCGATGCATGCCTTACATTTGACTTGGCTCACAAGGGGAGTCTTCGGATGTGTTCTCTCCGATCTTAATGAAATTTGGATATGTGGTTAAGAAGAAAATAATAATTGACACGTATTTGTTTTTAGCGGTCCTATCTCATGTTTAGGGGTTCAAAAGTGGGGTAAAAATTATCCAATTTTTCGTTTTTTTCGGCTAATTTCAAATTGTCTCAGAGAAATTTTAGACAAATAGGGTACCGAATAGAGTTGTGTAGTTCGTGAGCGGCCTAGTTCAATCGCACTAATTTTTACTTTGAACTAGTGAGCTAGTTCACAATCTTCAGCTCTTCTAGGTCTTTCGGTCTTTTCGTTCTTTGTTGGTTGTTTGAGAAATATTTCTTTTGAGTTTAATTTTTTTTAGTGTTGCCAGCTCAATTTGTTTTTTAATGTTAAAAAGATGTGTCTAACGATTGAACGAAATTGTCAAGATCAATTGAACTAGTAGAGCGACCTAGTTCATTTGGATCAATTAAAATAGAAATAGCGCTCACTCAAACGAACTAGATTGCCCAAGTCTAGTACCAAATGAAAGAGCTTTTGGAAACACATTAACCGGAATATTTTCAAGTATTTTTGTAATTAAAAACTAATTTGTTTTAACTGATATTAAAACTATCGTTTTGTTAAAGAATTATAGTTGGATTAAGCTAAAAAAATATGCATATTAATCTATATTTAATTCATACTCGGGGGGTGTCTGGGCTTTCCCGACATTCGTAATTATTCGTCTTTTATGAGACTTATTCTGAAAAACTTTTTAACCAATATTTTAAATTTTTTAATAAATGGCAACCCTAACACACTACATAGGCAATATTGGTATCAATATTTTTGTTTTCTCGAGTATATCAAAACTGCGTTCAAAAAATTTTGATTTCATTAGTTTCAGACATGATGAAATACATAAATATATAGACTTTGGCCCACATTTTATTACTTTTTTTATTCAATAATCTGTTTCTTCTTTATCACATACCCAAATTTCATTAAGATCGAAGAGAACCCATAGGGAGATTCCCCTTGTCATACGACAATGTTTTAAAATTCAAAATTTTGAATTTTGCTTTTAGAGCACCATAGCACGCAGGTTGACCAAAACTTACAATGCTAATTGCGAAAAGTGGGAACAAGTGACTTTTTGTAATAAATGGAATATATTTCTTTTTTAATCGGTGAGCTTTTTAGACTTGTGGACTGTAAAATAAAGCTACTTGAATAGAGAAAATTGCACAATTCTTCTTCCTTAAATAAATATCATATTACCCAAGTCAAAGTTGGTACACACATTTGGACGACTCTTGAACTCTAAACGGTAATGCGATTCACTTACTTTCATAGCGATTTTATTAACTAACGATAACTGTCGGTTTAATTACCGAAAATGTTATTCAAAATTTTTTGAATATCTGACAAAAGATACCGACAAAAGTTGTTAATTTGAATTTTATTTGCTTTGAAGTTATCAAAAACAATTATAATTACTGTCAATTTTATGTACCTCAAGATTAGAAGAAGCTTTGTGGGAAATTCAAGTAAAAAGTTGTTGTAACAACAATGAAAAATGGGAACTTTATAACTCTAGAGCCAATCCAAATATTTTTCAGAAATAGTGCGCCGCGTATCGGAAAAATCCCATGATGACCCATGAAACTTTTCATACAAAGAGCAAGAAAACTGTATCAGATAAACATGAAATCTCGAAATGTTGGCAGAACCGTGCAGTTATTCCTACACTCACAAGAACTTTTCCATAAAATATCAACAGTTATTTAAAAAGTTAATCGTTAAAGTTGCTTCAATGCAATATACAGTTAAATTACCATAAAAATATATTTTTTAACTTTCTGTCTGTTATTCAATAAACAAAAAAAACAAAAAAAAAAAAACGGACTTTCGGTATTAGTTAAAATATTCAGTTAAAATTTTCTATTTAAAACAAAAAGTTGTTATATTATATTGAGTATTAAAATAAACGAAAATAATCTATTGCTTTTATCGATTTGGTCAATTAATTTTCAACAGTTGAAAATAAACTTAAAAATACAATTGTTTTAAACGAAAAGTAAGTATTGCTTTTTTAAACTGATTTTCCATTAATTTAATGTGTAGTAGTCTTTACGGAAAAAAATATTGTGAATGTACAACTTCCCTAAAAACAGCCATTTAAGTTCGTGAAATTCAACAACTTTCATACACAGAGAAAAATTTAGCAATTTGCCAACTGAAATTCAGTTACTACGACTTAAATTCGGTAATTATGAATTTCAGTCGTTTGGCTCAACTTAACATTACTTTTAAAAACAAAGTTCGCTTAATTCAACAGAATTTTAGTTTAAAGAACTTCCTCACGCTAGAATGGAAGAGATTCCGGAAAGAATCAAAAGCCAAGGTGAGTATGAAGATGAGCCCGATGATGTCATGCAGACTTACTATAACGACTAAAAAATGTACCAAACAACGAAAAGCGCACTGCACTCAGTGAACTTATGCTTTAAAAATATATAGTTGTTTGTGTTGTAATACAGTTTCTTTATTTTTAATGTAAATGTCAGTCATTTGTAAAACAAATTATAGTTTTTACTAACCTTGTAGTTCATATAAAAAAAACAAACCACATCAAATGACTGTTTTATGATTTTACAGTAGTTTTTTGTTATTTAAATAAATAAAAAATATAAATGTCTGTTTATTTTTTTACTACATTTTTTGAACATTAAAAAACAAATGATAATGTTATTTGAATTTGCTGAAATTTAAGTCGTCCTTTCTTAGAGTGAAATTTCAATTGGCTTTAACTACATTTGCAGTGGGGTTTACCTGCATAATATTCTAAGGGCCATTATTACAACTTGCCAATAGCTAAAGTTCGGTTGTTATCTGACAGATTATTAGTTTTTCGTTATTATAAGTATACTTTAAGCTAAAAGTGACCGATAAGCTAAAGGGAAGATATTGTTGCCTTTAACTTTAAACGTAAGGTTTATGTGTTTAAAGTTGCCACATTTTCTGCTCTATAAAGAAGAAGAAGAAAATACCGAATTTCACAACCGAATTTCACAAATTATTGTTTGTTTGTAAACAAATAAATAAAAGTACGTTGCCACTACGTAATTTTATAAACCAATCCATAAACCAATAATCGGTTTTTAGTTTGGTGCTGCCACATTATCAAAAATATTAATTTTATTTTATTGGGAAGTTGTAATAACGAAAAACATTATAGCTCACTTTATTCCTCACTTTAGCTAAAGTTACTTTTTACTAACATTTACTTTAAAGGCAAGTTGTAATAATGGCCCTAAGTGGGTTATTTAAAAAATTTCGTCTATGTGATTTTCTTATTAAAATCCCTAGTTTTGACGAGAAAATTGCCAAATTGGCTATAGTAGCTATGCCATAGTTTTTCTCCTCTACAACATATCCAACTTTCTCAGATTCGCCCCTAGGAGGCTTCCCATGAAAGTTGAAATTAGTCAAATTGCATACATTTTTTTTATCGACTTATTACTTCGAGCGAAGTGGCGCCAATTTTTTATGCAACTGTTGTACGATTTAAAGGCCCAAAAATTATAAAATAACCCATGTATATTAAGTACTGGTGTAATTTGCAAAACATTATTGGTGAAAACTTTCCCCCTTTTGTTATTGTTTCTGTTGGTTTTAGTTTTTTAAAATAAAAGCAAAATTAAACTTTTTCACTAAAATCAAAAATTTTGGTTAAACAACGATTATCATCATAATGATGGAATTTAAAATGATTTTGATTTAATTAGTTTTTAATTGTTTTCCGTTTTGAAAACATTTACCTTTTTACCAAACTCCTTCACAAAGTTGTTGTTGTTGTTGTTTTTTGTATCGTTGGTTCGTGTTATTTAAGAAAATTAAATTTTTTATAATATAATTTATCATTTTTAACAGGGATGGCTGGCAATATCGCTAAAATACCGTTATCAATTCAAAATCCTTTTAACTGGCTATCGTTATCGCTAAAATACCGTTACCGAAATAATTAAAATTCCGTTATCCGTAAAAATGCTGTTACCGATTTAACTAAATTATTAATATCCTTAAAATACCTTTATCCTTAAAATACCGTTACCCAAATAATCTGAAAAGTACTTTAAAAAATTGCTGTAAACAGATATGGTTTCTGAAAGTTTGATCATAAACTCGGACATTAGGGGGCTAAAAATATCGCTGTTAATTGACATTACCTAGATAGCTAAAATAACGTTACCCTTAAAATACCGTTACCGAAATAATTTAATATTATCCCTAAAACAACGTTACTGAAATAACTAAAATACCGTTACCGCTAAAATACCGTTAATGAAATAAGTAAAATACAGATAAAGCTAAAAAACCGTTACGAAATAACTGAAATATCGATTCCTATAAAAAATACAGTTAACGAAATTAAAGAAAATAGAGTTACTCTTACTGATACCCGGATCGAATCGGTTACCATCCATGATTTTTAATAATATTACGTGTAATTAAACGTGTATAAATTTTTCTTTTGCTTTTGTTTTTTCATTTTCATCAAAACATATTTAGCCCTTTTTAATCACGTCATTTTTGTTCTTTATTTAGTTACTTTTATGCAGATCTTTAAAATAATGCATTTTTTAATATGAAGTTAACCCAATACCACTGTGAGGGACATGTTATAATAATTACGAAAAAATAGGCCAAGAGCCAAATAACTTTTCGAGTCGATTTAGCGACGTTTATCCGTCTGTCTATAAAAACTTTAAATTAAACTTAAGTTCGCAATCCAAAAATAATTAAGCGGAATTTGGTATTAGTATTTGAATCGCTTTACAGAACATGACGCTTTACGGAACTTTTACCGACCCCCAAAATAATTTTTTTCACATATTAATGCAAAGGCATGGAAACAAATAAAACAGAATTTATACACACAGAGAAATAAACTGGCAACCGACTTGAAAATTGTATATTAATGGTAGAAACTTATAAATTCAGTTAGTACAACGATATTTTCATTAGATTTCTGAATGTTTTGGGTGTTTCAACTAAAATTCAGTTGACTTAACCGCACTATGTTGTGAAAATTAATGTTAAGATGTGCCAACCGTTTACAATTCTTAATAACCGAATTTGAGTCGTAGTAACAGAATTTCAGTTGGCAAATGACTAAATTTTTCTCTGTGTGTATTAAAAAAAAAAAAAAATTACAAAACCAAACACAGATTAAGATGAACTACGACGGGCCAGAAAAATTAATTCGTAATAATCGATGTTCGTATTTACTGGAGTAAGAACTTTTCTATAAACTTTTTTTTTAAATATTGTGAAATTATTTCATTTAATTTCATAAATATATAGTTTTCGATACATTTGCGAAAGAATTTCTGTGTTCGGTGCAAAATTTATTATACTAGTTCAAAGAAATTTTAGGAAAATTTGAAAAATTTTGCGAATTTCACATTAAAAATGGAAATTTTTGAAAATATGAAACTTTGATTGTGGGTCTGTTACAAGGGTTCATCTCAAGCAAATTTTCATTAACAGATGTTACATCAAAACTTTTACCAAACTGTCAGGACTTTAAAATTATTTCGCGAATTCATCTGAACCAAAGACATCTTAACAGAGTTTTACTGTACAAGAATTCTGGAAAAGATCATTAAAAACAGAAAAATGTGAGGAAATTTTTTATATTTTTTGAACAATTAAAAAATTAAAAAAAAAAAAGATTCAGTATTTGTGCTATAAAATTAGTTTGTTCTATTTACGAGTTTTTGAATAAAAAAAAACTCTTTTTGATGAACCACTTTCATACAAAAATTTTAATTTTTTTTTGTGCTCAATTACACAGTTCAATAAATTCAGAAAACTTGTATGCATCGGGGTCTCGAACAATCATTTCTAAAAGACTTTTGGACGCAGATGACGAATATGGCTTTAGATTTTTAAAGTCAGTGGCTTCTCTATAGTTAAAGAACTTTTAACAAAACAATTGTTTTAGGAAAGTAAAATTTGTTGATAAACTTTTTATAAAATATTACAAAATTTCAAATAATAACGCAACTTTTTTGCAACATTCAAATGGTAAGAAATATTCTCTTATATTTAATATAGAACACTATTTAAAGTTGAAATTTCTTATTTTCGTGATTTCGTTAATAAAATATCTAAAAGCAAAAGAAGATCCAAAACTTTATTGACTTAATTTATGAAAGAACTCGCGTACTTTCTCTCTATGGTTGCCAGATAAGAAATCGAAAAGAAGAATATCTAATAAAAAAAAGCAGTACAATTAAGAAAAAAAAATACGCATTTTTATTTTTAAAATCATAAAATTTAGTTCATAAGAGTACCAATTTATGTAATTAAAAACTAAAAAATTCGTCCGAAGTTTACTTTTTGGGGCACCTCTCAAAACAAAACAAAAAGAATGTGATCCTCTCTAAAATTAAAAAAGTATATTTTTTCTATTATCGGTTAAGGGGGAAGAGGCCCCCATGCCCCAAAAACCGTTATGCCTAGTAATAAATAAGTGTGGATAATCTCACAATTCCAGAAATTAATTTTCTGTTGTGATCCATAAAATGTGGCTCACAACAGATTTATTTTAGACCTTCTGGGAGTCTAAAATGCCAAAATAATCTACACCAATATACAAAATTTTCTCACGATTTTAATTATGAACATTATTTAAGCATTCATAAAAATTAAAGATGCCATAATCAAATTTTTCTTTATTTTATGGTGTTTTCTTTTCTGGAAAAAAGTGTTGCCTTCTTAATGTGCAACATTTTTAAAATTTTGCCCTCGTCCTATTAAAATGAAGCATTTTTTACAATCAGAATAGAACACAATATCGTTAACAAAAAAAATAAAAAAAATGTGATACCAATATGGGTTTGAACTCGGGATCTTCTGTGTCAGAAGACAACACACTACCACTATGCCACCAAGGTGAGAGTTTTCTCGCCAAAAACTGCAATATATACACATGAGATTGATAAACCAACCCTGTAAATTTTTTGACGGCAGAAAATGTTGCATTTTTTGCCTTTTATAAGGCAACATTTTTAGAAAGAAACACGGCACCCTCTCAGAGTGTTTACCTTATTTTAGAAAAGAACACAAAAAGGTAATTTGAGGGCAAAGTTCAAAAAAAATGTGACATTTTTGCCAGAAAAGAAAACACCATTAACCTTTATCAACGTTACAGTCCGAAAAAGAAAATTTTTAAAAAAAATCATCAATTTTTGTGAAGCAATTCGTTAAAATCGTCATTTTGAGAATGAGAAATCGTCATTCCAATGAAGAATGGGAAAGTTTACTCAAATTTATTTTCAATTATTTCACCAGTTTGATGTTCTTTATTATTAGTTTCGTCGCCCCCTTGTCTTAACAAAACAACTCCTAGCACTTATTACGCGGAATAGAATTTAGAAATTTTCGCCGTATTTTAAAATTTTAAAAATATTCATTAGAAAGAATCAAAAAACGTGGAATATTTCTCCATTATCAGTGGTTTTGAAGCTAAATAATTTGGATTTTTCTTCACAAAACATATACAAAAACTTTTCGGTGTTGGTTTTTTTTAAATAAAAATAAAATAATCTTTCAAATCGATTAAGTTTATGTTCAGTTGATCACTAAATTAATAATTTTTGTTCTATTTAAGATCATTTAATTTTATTTGTGGATGTTTTAAATGAAACGAAAATTGATAAAATTTTGTTTGTAAGGAAAAAACTTGAAAAATTGGATAAAAATTGCAGATTTTTAAAAATTTTCATTTTCCATACAATGAATTTTGTAAAACCATTAATTGTCATTTTATCATATTTCACTTCAAAAATCGTTAAAATTTATACAAATCGTTTCAAATAACCTGCACAAATTTTTTGTCATTAATAAGAAAAATTTGTCTAAATTTAAGTTTTTACCAAAAAAAAAAAGTACAAATAAAGTACAGAGGCTAGGTTCTACTTCTTTAGGTGTTATGCAGAAAAAAGTACAATTGAGGAAAAAAGTACGCGTACTGCTAAAAATAGTACGTATGTCAAGCCTATTTCTCTCTTAGTTTAAGAAAGTTTATGCTTTTAAAATATGGAGTCTGTGATGACAAATCGTAATGAATTAAATTCAGATCAAATCATTCAAATACGTTTCCCGCATGTTTTCTAATCTATACCAACCAACTTACAGCTAATTGAAGTGCGTTTTATTAAAATGATAACGGTTTTAAATGATGCATGTTTAAATGATAGCTGTTCCAGACAAATATTTTTCGAAAATACTTTTTTTCTTAAACTGGATTTAAATTTAGTTTTTTTGTTACTTTAATATATTGTAGTTAAATATAAATACAATTTTTAAAATTTATTTGCAAAAAATATTTTTTATGGCTCCGCGAAAATTGGGTTTTTTTTTGGTGAAAATCAAAAAATTCTCAAAATTTGATACAGCATAAAAAAAAATTATATAAAATTAAACAATATATTGTGTGTGATTTTGTAAGCCTATAAGATTACCTAACTTTGTATAAAAAAAAAACTTCCGCGTTTTTACCCGAAGGTAAAAAAATAGGCGATTGAAAAGAGGTCTATTTTGCATATTTAAAAATGCCTATATACATACTTATATGTAGATATATTTTAATAATTAGTAGAGTTGTTTGGTTTTACCGAATGTATAAATTGCCAAATTAGTTAATGGGATTAAAAAAGTTAATATACAAATTAAATTTAAAATTAAATGTAAATTCAATTGACCGTTACTGTTGTAAAATGTGTGTTGATATCGATATCAATTACTAAGATGCAATCGAAGTCGATTTCTAAATTCTTTTGTATAATATCACTGTGCTAGTTCAAAAACGTAACAAGCGGGGCACCCGGCGGGTAAAGCTAATTCGAGTACGCTGAATCCAGTGGTGCTAACCGTTTTTTTAGGTTAGCTCTCGTTTAAAAAATAATTAAGATTGAAAATTATGGTTCCAAGTACCTAAAAAAAACAATTTTTTTAAGTTTTTTTTACCATTTATTGATTTTAAATGTATGAAATTGAGAACATTTTATGAAACAACATCAACAATAAACTATTTGCAACAAAATTTAATTGACTACAAACAATTTTAAAGTGATTTATAATTTTTTTTTTTTTAATAAATAAATTTTTCATGATTTTTTCAATTTTCATTTCCTGATTCTTCTATATCATTATCTTCCTCTTGCAAATTCCAACAAATGTCACCTAAAAGTGAATATCGCATTCCGCCCATTTTCAGTTCGACTACCAATATTTGTAATTGATGGACTCGTACAAAATTTTAAGGCTATATAGCTAATATAGAACCCTAGATATTTAATATTAATATTAATTTTGTATATGAGCTATATAATCACTTTGTATGGGAGCTGCCACGCCCACTGGTATGATCCCGCCCAATTTTCCCATGACTATTCATAATATAATCAACGTGCACAAATTTCTAAGACTCTGGCTATTATAGAACTGTAGATATATGATATTAAATATTTACTTTGTATGGGAGCTGACACGCCCACTGGTCCGATCACGCCCATTTTTCCCATGACTATTAACACTATCAAATAATCAACGTGCACAAATTTCTAAGACTAAGACTATTATAGTACTGTAGATATATGATATTAAATATTTAATTTTCAATCTTAATTATCTTTTAAACAAGAGCTAACCTAAAAAAACGGTTAGCACCACAGGATTCAGCGTACTCGAATTAGGTTTACCCACCGGGTGCCCCGTTTGTTACAAAAAAAAAGTGTCCGATTCGAGCACAGTGTATTTATTTATTGTTTTGTTGTTTGCCGTTATTTGTTTTGTTTTAAGTCAGTGATGATAACGTGACATAATAATTATTAACTTACAATTCGTGCGTTTGATAGTATCTGCGATCTAGTCGATGTAATACTACTACTACGTAATTATATGTTCCGAAATACAAGCCCAATCTTACTCTTTTTATAAAAATTTAATTGATAATTAATTGTAAATAGTTTAATAAGAAAGCATTTAATTTATTTTTACAAGTGACTGTAAGTAACTCATGCGTGCTCTCATATTAAAATACTAACGTGTCCATCTCTATTAGTAATGTTTATATTATTAAACAAATTAGCGAATTAAAATATTAATGTGTGAAAATGTCTTGTATTTTAAAAAATTCAGATATAATTGATTGTTGGATAGCAGCATCCTCAGAAAACAAAATATCGGATGTATATAAATATGTTAAATGCAAAATAGGCGATTCATATATTAACAAACAAAATTTATTACAAAAAGTTTAGTTTTTTAATAGCAAACTACAAAAATTTTGGAAGGAGTGTAGTTATAAAAAAAATAATTTAAAAAACCAAACATCACAAATGGTTGAGTTATGCCTTTTTTGATCCCAACAATGTAAGTGTTTCAAATTATTCCTTAAAAAAAAAAATTAATCATTAAAAATTTTTAGGAACCTAGCACTAGCAGAAGATCGTTAAATAATGTGGCCACCAAAGACTTAACAGCAATTGCAGATCAATCAACAGGAGAAGCAAGAGAAACAGTTGATTCAGCGGCGATGGATTCGGTAATAACAACAACATATTCAACAGAAGCTGTGGATATAAGAACATCACCAAAAAAAATTTTCTGCATGACATCAATGAATTTCTTCATTGAATCTATGAAATGTCTCTGGAATTCGTCCATTGAAACTTTTCATTAAATTAATGAATTTTGTTCTTAATGAATTTTGTTTTTAATGAATTTTGTTCTTAATACGCTTGAGGTCCGTTTTTTCTAATTTCAAATTGAAAAATTTTAAAAAATTTTGAATTTTTTCATAAAATTTTATGAAAAATTTCATGTTATTGATTAAAAATTTCATACGACTAAGGCAGAAGGTTCATTGTACACTGTTTCATTAAATGTATGAAGAGAGGCTTTTCATTCGTATTCTGAAGAAAACTTTATCAGTTTATTAAAAAAGTTTCGTTTAAACTAGCCCAAATAATTCGCTCAGTGTTGAATGTAATTATTATTCCATTTTTCTCTGCCTTTCGATTGCAATATCTTATTGAAAAAATAATTGAAATTGGTGTATAATTGTAGTAGTTACAGCTCTTGATCTGGTTTTTCACACTTTTTAAATTTTAGCATATATGGGAGGTAGGCGTGTCCATTGACCGATTTTCTCAAAATTTTGCACATGTTCATTCTCGGTTCAAATTGAGCTGTGTACCAATTTTCATGCATCTACGACAACTCCTTCTATTTTTGCCCATTCAGTATATGGGATCAAAGCACTGTGAGTTGGTGTAGCTTGAACGACTGTAGTCTTTTTTTTATTTTTTTAGCCATCGGTTAAAGTCAGCGAAAGCACTTCAAAGGCAAAAAAGTTCTTTCAGAAACAGTTCTAAATAAGTTCTAAATTATTCACAATTGATAAAGTTTCGTTTAGATTGGAAGTATAAGTAAAACATTGACGTCGAATTACAAGAATAATTAATAAAATGAGTATAAACATTGTTTTGTTATCTTTTCCTTGTACATAGAATTAAATGTCAAATATAGAAATAGAAAATTTATATTTTCTACAGAATTTTTTTACGATTTAACTTGAAAACGATTTTACTACAAAAAATATTTGTTTCCTTTTTAAAACTCATTTAATTGTTTATACATAGATACGTTTTTTTACTATACCAACAGCCTATACTATACTTGAAGCCTTTTAAAATTCTGAAGTGAAGCGCTTTATTAAAGATATCAATGTTTTTTTTTTGTAATTGCAAAACATTGATTCACAGCCTTTTTTTATTTAATTTAGTTTAAAAATTGAACTTATTCTTTAAATTTCTGTCATTCAGTCATTTTGTGTACTATAACTTTTGTTGTGATACATATTACACTTCCCAAAGTTTTTAGACTACCAACATTTATGGTAGTGGAAATTTGGTGGCAGCAACACGCACTCACTTAATATAATATAAACAATATTGTTTTTAGTACCCCAGTAAAAAAAAATAAACTGTTTTATAATTTGGTAAAATGAACCTATCAAATTCTTCTTGTATAAATAAAAAAAAAAATGTTTCGAATTTTTACAAAGTTTTGAGCTGAAAAGTGTAAGAACATTGTATATTTTCGCAAGATTTTACATAATTTAATTCTAGAAAGTAATGCCAATTTTTTATCTATTTAGGTTGGTTGGTTGGTTTAAGTGGCAGCTCACGCTACTCGTGAGCATCAAGTAGAGTCAAAAAGCGACTCCGTTTTGAAAAGACCGCACTACCCGTAAGGAACTAGTATCCGGAGTACTAGACCCACCCCGTTCGGTTAAGATAACGTATGAGATCACCGAATCCCACACGTGATATTACCGAGAGGTCGTCCAGTATATGGTCACCCAAGATCCGGAGTCGAATATTCTGCAGCGCCGGACAATCGCAGAGAAGATGCTCCACGGTCTCCTCCTCGCCCGGTATGCCGCAGCTGCGACAATGCGAACCGCGTTTATCTATTTAATTTAATCGAGGTTCGGTTTTTATGCGGTTTTCACGAAGAGCCTATTTCATCTATGTTTCAAATAAGTAAAAAATGTGGCAACTCTGGGCCCACTATATAGACAATATGGGTAGCATTTTTTTGAGTACTTTAACCCTGTTTACAAATCAATCTAATTTTCGTAAATTAAAGACTACAACCACAAAGGAATTTTAACCTAACTTTTTAAAACTTAAACGTGATATTGATAAATGTCTCTTTTTTTGCTTTATTACAACACATCCAAAGTTCATTAAAATCTGCAAGTTCGGATCGTGATACCTCCCTCTTAAGCTAAGAAAGACAACCTTATATTTTTTTACTGGGGCTTCGTTGGTATATTTTCGTACCTTAACTTTTCCAGTTTTCAAAGATTTGTTACAATTTCCTTTTTTTCTATATTTTTTTTTGTTGTCGTTTGTTTAATCATTCTTTTTTATTTGTCAGTCATTATTTTACCAACTCATTCATTCGCCATTGTTGGCCAACCTTAGTTAATGTTACAGGGTGTCATTGACGTGCATGAATAACCTTCGTCTTTATCGTATTTCCTGTAATTTTTCAAACTTTTCAACACACATAAAATCGTTACTGAAAATGACCACAATATATATATATATTTTTTTTTTTTACTTTTTTTACACAAATGCGGTATAATTTACTGAAATAATAGTTTCAATGTGTTAACAGAAACTTCAAAAAGTTTAATTTTAATATGTCAAACCAACACCCCTAATTGTGTTAACAGAAGTGGTAAACAAAGGTTTTTGTATTTTTACTTATGAGTTTAAAAAAATGGACAAATAGACCAATTTTCATTTCGGTTATGGAATTCATGCAAAGGAATCTCTCGAATTTGGATCCAACCAAAGTCTTTGCGTGCTATCACCAACAATTTAGTTGCTACAGCCAAATGTCTATTTTTACAATATAGTAGACTCAACCGAAAGATTAAGTTGGATCGAATTCGCTTTTTCTGGGTGTATCTTAAAACACAGTTACATAATTAAGGTCTCGGGTGTGCACCAAACAGAAAACTTTGAAATACATATGAGGATTTCAAAAATGTTTGGCTTTTTGAACCAAAATATTTTCAAAAAATGTTTAAGCATTAAGGCAAGTATACACGATCAATATTATTTATCCATCTATAAAAAATCAACCAATCAGAATTTAAAAAAAAACATTATCAATAATATTGATCGTGTATACCCCACTTTAGTGTTGTAAATGTATTGAGTACACAGAGAGAATTTTCTTGAGAGAATTTCACATTTTTTTGTGAGATTTTTGTCTACTAATATTTTGCAAATTTGTTGCTGATTTTAGCAGATTAATTTGTAACTTTCATTTAACTAAAATTTAGCTAAAATATGAGCAGAATTTTGTAGATTTAAGAGAGTTATTTGTACTAATCTTATATTATTGATATTTAAAAAAATCTGCCTAGTTTATATAATATAAAGGCATGTATGTAAGTAGAGCGTATGCGCTGTAAATATAATATATAATAAAATTTCTTACACGTCATGTGTGTAGATTTAACATAGAAATATATACGGATGACAATATTCAGAGTATTTTCTCAAAAACTAATCCCAGCTTCACAATGAAACTTTTTGAATCAATCGAAAAATATCTAACCGTTTTTAAAAATAAAGAAAAATTAAACAAAATTTGGCCGATTTTTTACACTTAAAATTCGGAACTAGTTCTGAACTACAAAAAAAAAATATTTTCGAATTCTCCATAATAATAAAGTCCACACAGGGAGAATTATACAGTTGATTTGTAAAAGTTCTAAATTTCAAAAAAAAAAAATATTTTTAAAATTTGTTTGTGATCTGTTCGAGTTTTTTTTCGAGTAGTAGTTAGTCCAGGACTTAGTGTTCATCCGATTAAGGTGAGATTTGCTAGGAATATTCTTTACAAATTTACTTTTCTATAAAGTATACTTTAAAATTGGCATTTGTTTGTAACACTTTAAGGACAATTAAGTACAATTTCAAATTTTAGCTAATATCAATTTTAAACTCGCAGCTAAATAATTTTTATATAATATTTTGTTAAGGATGGATATTCGCCCTTTTTGCTTTCCACACTTTAAAGTCTTATAACTTAAGAACGGTAAAATTTTTTTCCAATATAATAAGTGTGGTTTGTTCCTCGTAATGTTCTTTTAACACATTGTTACCGAAAGTAAAATTTGTGTATGTTTTTGTGTTGTATTTAATCAAAATTGTGCGTTAGTTCGCTCCCAATTTAAACAAAAATATAAAAATATACGAATTATTGCACTTTCAAAGTCATTTTTTTAGCCTTAAAAGTCAAAAATTTCCCCAAAATTTCTGCATAGGATTGTAGGGCTCTGCTAATAAAACGCATTTATGCAAAAAAAACGTGTTTGCGAAAAAGAGGTCTATTCGTCCTTATTCGCATGAACTGTTCAATTGTACATGCGTTCAAACGAACAAAACTAATACTTTCCCTACTCGAGGTAATCTGCGAGTAGTTCGAACTCGCGAACTATTCTAGTATAGAGTATCGAGTTTCATGGTGTACTCGAGCTGCTTGAGTTTTATCGTAGGCACTTATCTTTAACGGCTCAAAAATTTTGGCGGTTTTAAATTTAAAGCTAATTTAAAATATTTAAGTTTTGCTTCGATCTCATAAAAATTCTAAAATTTCATCCAACCGAATTGATTCGGTTGCCCACAACCTCCAATTCAGCTACAACAGCCGAATTCAGTTGTGACAACTGAATTTACGAAAACCGAATTTGTAAAATTTTTAGTAAAAATTTAGTCGCATTATTTCGAAAACCGTTAACCCGGTTTACAAAATCAATTCAAAATTATATGTCGCAAATATATATATATATATATATATGTATGCACAGCGTATAATTTAGGAACACGGCCAAAATTGTCCCCGAAATATGCGGTGTATCGAACCAACTGTCCTCATCTAATACGCTAGATATTATGATAAAAATATATTGTGTGTTGATGTTTGATGCCGCTATAGGACGGCATTGGTTCTGACGAGATCAGAGTTTTTGTGCGTTTAAGCCTGCGCTCCATATCAGTTACATTAGTTAGGGATGATGCTTCAGGGTTAACATGTTATTGTAGTCTATCATGATGTTTTGTTGCAAGTTTATGAATGACAGAGGATACCATTTCCACACTCAGGTCACGATGGAGATCAGATATGCGAATGTACCATGGTACATTGACGATATTTTTCAAAACTTTGTTTTGAAAATGTTGAATTATATCTATTTTACTTTTTGCTGCACAGAACCAGAGTTGCGCACCGTAGGGCATATTGGTTTCAGCATTTGATTGTATATTAATAGTTTTTTTCTATTGATAGTGTTGACTTTCTTCTATTGACCATTTTAGGTCCGCAAACGGAACTAAAATTTTTCTAAAGTTGGCACAGTTTTTACAGCAACCCTGGGAAGATTCTGATAGTACCATTAGAAAGATGGTGCGAAGTTTATTGTGAATTTTCACTTACGGCATCCGTAGTTTGAGGTATCCATATATTACAACAAAGAAAACCTCGATTATTTTGGAAAACACGCATTTTTTGCCGGTTTTATTATATTTAATTGGTCTTGCGGTTACTTATTTGCAGGAAATCATATTAAATATTTTTAAATTTGCAAAATTAAGAATTTTGTATAAGCATGCTTTTTGAATTTACGAAAATGTTGTTTGCTCCATGAAATTTAACATAAATTTCGGAAAATTTTTAAAAAGTTCATAAAGTTTTTGCATTTACAAAATTTGTAAATGCCTTTTTTGTCTCGGATGTGTTGTCTACTAAGACTCTCAGTTCACGCAATACTCTAACAAATTTCAGATATAATTTCAAATGGCAGTAGTAAAAAACATACATTTTCAAAAAATTTACGCTAATTCATTATAAGTTTTTGATGTTAGTATCCCGTTATTAGTGCACTGGCATCAAACTGTATAAAATTAATCCATTTTTTTAAATACTGTTCTCAAAACCCAACTACATTAAATGACGCAAAAACCCCACGGAAGAAGCTGTAAAAGTTTAAAAATCTGAAAATTTAGTTTCCACTTGTAAACCACCAAATAACTGTTCACCAAGCAGCGATACGCGGAAATTGATTATTTAGTGCATGTATCTTCCCAGTTTAGTGACTCTACTTTGTATTGGTTTAGATCTGAAAGTTAATAACTATGATCAATAATATAAAATGAATCAAAAGGCTCTTTTTAAGTATAGTTTATCTACACTCTAAATAATTTCTGTTGAATTGTACCCAACTTATAGTAGGAAAATGTACGCCTACTACAGATTGGGTAAATTTACTCTATGTGTGTAAATTGGTACACACAAAATGTGTATAAAAATGTATAGGAACATGGTTCATTACACACAATGTGTGTAACTTTACCCATAATGTGCATTATCCATTTTTAGTATTTAATTATTCACATAAATATTTTCATAATCAAAAAACTAAAGTTTCGGTCTCTGCAATTTATAAAAAACAATTTTTATTTTTAATTAATTTATTTTTATAAATATTAACAAAATATTATACTAAAATATTATTTTGACAATGGAAAAAAGAAATGGCACTCTCATGTAGATGTAAAGCGTGCTTCACCGGATTAAGATCTTTTTCCAGAATTTTTCGCAGCAGTTCAATATAAGCTATTCTTTTAAACCAAATGTTTTGGTCCTTTGGACGTTTATTTGTGGTGAATTGTGGTGAATTAATTTAATTTATTTGTGGTGAATTAATTTTTAAATTCTTTTTCTTTTGCTATGTTTTGACAATCAAAATTTACTACTGTTTGTTGATAAAAATGTTTATAAATTTAAAAACATATTTCATCACATGCAGATTACTATCATTTGTGTGCATTTTTTGCAGACATAAATGCGTAAATTAGTTATTTCAGTATTTTGTGTGTATTCACAGATGGAATTCCTCGGACGAGTTTTAATGAAACTTTTCCCTAAACTAATGAAGATTTATTCTCAATGCAAATGAAAAAATTCTTAAACATCATGAAAAAGCTTCATAGCTGTAATGAAACTATTTTCAATGAAACTATTTCATTAGTCGTATGAAATTTTTAATAAGTGGAATTTTTTATTAAATTTTATAAAAAATTTAATTAATTTAATGAAAAGTTTCAATGGACGACTTCCAGTGAGAATTCATAGATATAATACAAAAAATCATTGATATCATGCATATAATTTTGTCAGTGTTTTACTCATTTTATGTAATGTTATATAAAATTTACATACATGTATTTTTTAGAGTGTAACCATGTTCATGGTTGTTCTCAATTCAAAAGAAACCTGAGAAATAAGAGGCATCCAAATTCAGTTTCAACAGCTGCGTTCATACTGCGGATCGGTAAGTCCGTGACTTGCATGAATGAAACACAGTTTTTTAAGTACAAAAAGTTGATATTTTTGAACGTAGACCCCTTTTAGCTCAATACACTTAGTCCAACATTTCTCCAATTTTTTTATTTCTTCCAAAAATTTAATTTCTCAAGGTCTACAAAATATGCATTTGTTTGAGCAATAACTAATTTTTGCTTTGGAGCTAAATCCCTTTCCACCGAGCCCTTTCTTTAGGTTTGGAAATAGAAAATAGTCACTGGATTCTAAATCCGGGAATATGGCGTATGAGGTACCAACTAGTGGAATTTTATACCACAATTCGTGGAATTTTGCCTTTGAGACTACACATTGTCTTGATGAAAAAGAAATTTTTTCTTGGCCAAATATGGTCGTGAATAAGCAACCTGCTGGGATGCAGGATAATCTCAGCGGATTGGGGAAGCGCCAGACTGCAGAGGGTGGCGCGTAGGGGAACTCCCCAAGGAGGAGTTCTCTCCCCTTTGTTGTGGACACTTGTTGTTAACGGACTTCTCGAGGAGCTTAAGTACGATGCGGCTTCAACGACTGTGTATGCAGACGATGTAGCCGTCATTGTCACTGGCAAATACCTGGATGTCGTCAGTTCTGTAATGGAGACTACACTTGGGATCATTAACAGGTGGGCGACCAAAGTGGGACTGGGCGTAAATCCAGAGAAGACGGATTTGGTACTTTTCACTCATAAGACCAAGGTGGGCCCGTGGACCACACCTAGGCTAGGGGGAACCAATCTTGTTTTGAAGGACCACACAAAGTACCTGGGGGTCATATTGGACAACAAGCTGTCGTGGAAACTCAATGTAGAGGAGAGAGTTAAAAAGACTACAAATGCGCTCTATGCATGTAAACGAATGCTAGGCAAGACTTGGGGTCTATCTCCCAAACTCATGCACTGGGTTTACACGGCAGTGGCTAGGCCAATTTTACTCTATGGAGTACTTGTTTGGTGGAAAGCGTTAGAGAAAATGTCTTACTGTAGGCGGCTTGAGAGCGCGCAGAGACTCGCTGAACTTTGTATAACAGGCGCACTTCGCAGCACGCCTACCGCGGCACTGGATGTAATCCTAAATCTACAACCGATTAATCTAGTGGCGGAGGGCGCCGCCAGGAAATCCGCCGTTCGCCTTTGTGCTACGGGGAGATTTACGACGAGACCTTATGGTCACGGGATGATTATTGAGGATAGGATCTGTAGCAGTGACTACACCATCCCGAAAATTGGCTTCACCACTGGCTTGCGTGTTACCCTGAGTGAATACGGCTGGTTGGCAGGCCTTCGTCCTGACCACAGAACCTTCAACTTCTTCACTGATGGTTCAAAGATGGAGGAGGGGGTCGGGGCAGCGGTTTTCTGTCGAGAGCTGGGTATCGAGGAGTCATATAAACTTCCCGATTACTGCAGCGTCTTTCAGGCGGAAGTTATGGCGGCCAAAATGGCTGCTGACCTTGCTCTTGTTTCTGAAACGGAGGGCAGTTACGTTAATTTCTTTATTGATAGTCAGGCGGCTATCAAAGCTATCGCCGGCAACTTGACCTACTCTTCGATTGTCCAAGAGTGCAAGAACTCTCTAGGGAGACTTGGGTCCGGAAGGAGAGTCCACATCTATTGGGTTCGTGGGCACCGGGGTATTGAAGGGAATGAGGTTGCGGATGAACTGGCTAAACGGGGAGTCCATTTGCCAGTTGAAATGGCATTGGACGTTCGCGTGCCACTTCGGTCTCTGAAAAGGGATGTAGAATCCACGATGATGCGAAGAGCTGATGCGGTTTGGAGAAATACCGAAACATGCAGAGTATCTAAAGTCATGTGGAAATCCTACGATCCCGAAGCGACCGAACTTTTACTGTCCTTGTCCAGGAGCGACTGTAGACTTCTTGTGGGGATTTTAACTGGTCACTGCTGGACGGCAGTTCTTGCCAAGAGAGCGGGAAGGCTGCAGAGTGACGAATGTAGATTCTGTGGGGTACCGGGGGACAGAGAGACGGTGGAACACCTAATGTGCCACTGTCCTGCTCTTGCACGCTCAAGGGCGAAATGTTTAGGGGACCACCTATTCCGCGATCTGGGAGAAATCTCAGAAATCGGAATCTTGAGACTTCTAACATTTGCTAAGAGGGTGTGGGGAACTCTGGCTACCATCACTAACGACTGACCTAACGTGGGGGTTATCGTTCCTTATCTGGTAACGCTAGGGACCTAATGGTCTATGCGGGGTCTTTGACCGGCCAGCTCAACCTAACCTAACCTATGGTCGTGAATTGATCCAATATGTTGGCATAATATTCGTCGTTTATTTTTTCTCTTTTGAAGGTAATGGATGTGGAAAATTTGACAGTAGGTTATTAATAGATGGTACTTGACGGAAGCAGTGTTGCATTTCATGTAACTAAGAGGCGAAATCGAAAAGTCACTGACTCATTGATCCGCCTCGATTTATAATATTTCATAAAGTTACCACAAGTCTCAACACAAGTGGTATATTCACAAATAAATTTCGACAAATAGTAAAAGCTGCTACACTGAGGAAATTGTTTGCATGATATTAATGATTTTTTACATTAGATCTATGAAGTGTGACTGGAACTTGTTCATTGAAACCTTTCATTAAACTAATGCAGTTTTTCATAAAACTCATGTTATTTATTAAAAATTGCATATGACTTAAGAAAAAGATTAATTAATGATTTTTCATGCGATATACGAAATTTTTTATTCACTTTGTGCAGAAAACTTCATTTGTTTAGTGATCAAATGTCATTAAAACTCGTCCAAGAAAATTCTCTCTGTGTAAAGGCAAAAAGTTAATACTTTAAAGAAAAAAGTGCTATTTTAATTTACACAGAAATAAATTACAAAATTCTGTTTGTAATATTAAACAAGTGTCATTCATTAACCATTTTTGTAAATTCAAAAAAAAAAAAGTTTTTTAAAATGCCACCAGCAATGAGGAATTGTATATGGGTCAATTTCAAAAAAAACGTACACAACAATTTTTTTTTGCTTATTTTAAAAGTTTTTTCAATTCGCCTGTAAGAGTTGCCAATTTATGTAGAAATTGATGAAGAATCCGGTGGCACTTTTAGGCTCTCAAAAAAATCAATATTTTTTGATTTTTTTTTAGGTTTTCTATGATTTCTATCTTGAGCGTCACACACCAAATATGTATAAAAAATCGTTAAAAATGCAAAAATATTTGAAATTCAAGCTTACTACGATGTTCTTTTGTTTCTCAAGATTGACTTTTGCGAAAATCACCTTTTCGATTACAAACACAAAATCACGTTTAACCTTGATTTTTCATTTTTTTTAAAAGTGACTAGTTACTTTAAAATTTTAAGATGAAAATATGTAAATTTTTGTTAAAAAAAGACTTAAACTTAAAGGTTCCTTGCAAAGTAATAGGCTTGTAACAATGTATTTAAAAAAACTGCAATTATAAGCGTTTTAAGGGAAAAAAACTAAGTGTGACGCTCTAGATATTTTGTGACGATCAAGAGAATTTGTTGCACGTAAACCAGAAATAATGCCAAATTTAAAGTTTAACGAAAAAAAGTTTATTCTTTTACAAAAAGTAAATAAAAAAAAAACAAAAATTCTTCAAAAAACAAAAATTTTCATACAAAACTAAACATGTACATATTCCTTGATTTCTTCAACAAAAATGGAAAAAAGGAAGTAATTCTTGAAGAAACTTATACACATATGTAAATATTTGACGCAAAACAATAACTTAACTTAATTTAATTTATAAATTTTCATTCGAATTCTTATTCTGAATCTGTATAAACTTCATGAAATGACAAGCGGCTTCGTTTTTTTTCATTCTCATTCATTTTTACCACTTTCGAATCAAGTTTGTAGCAGTTTCGTTTCTCGTTGCTATTCATCAACAGAATTAGGCAGTAACAATAAAAATTAAACTCAAATATACCACGATTATACCTTTCTTTCTTCTTTCTTTTATATTCGTCATTACGCGCTTTATCGACCTTTATTTTCTCTCGATATCTCCGTGCTCTTTCAACCGCCGTTAATTTTGTTGTTTTACTCTTGAAAATTAAAAAATAATATCAAAATTAAGCATTTTAAGCTATGAAGCAATATATATCAAAAGTGATGCTCATGAAATTTTTGCCTATTTTGGTTTTTTTTCGTAGGCAATTTATTTCTCAAATTCACAAATTATAAAAAAATGAGTTGAAACCATGTAAACAATGATTGTCAACTTCAATTTTTTACATATAATATATTCACTTTTAAAAAAATTAGCGTGACGCTCATGAAATTTTATCGCGCCCTTACCATGGTGTTCACAAAAACTACGCAAATGCACACTTTTTTTAATAGATTTTTTTTTCGCTTTTTCACTTTTGTAATAATTAAACTTTGTACTTTCCTTACGTTATTTACTTCATTTAAATGCAAATTGAAAACTAGTAATATTACTTGAATTATAAAAAAGTGACGCTCAATGCAAATTGTGGGGACAACCTTTCTTTGCAACGCCAAATTCGCACTAATAAAGTTTTGAAGACTATAACAAATCAAAACACAAGAAAGAAACGCAATAATTCGAAAACTGTTATTAAATGTTGCATATTGACTTTTTTCTTGATTTTATTTTATTTTGTTTACTAAAAAATCTAACGGGGGACACATGCTTTTGTATGGAAGGAGTCAGAGGAAGAAACAAAACACCATTCTGAATAAACAAAAAAACAAACATACAAATTTGAAAATTACGTTTTTTTGTTACAAATTCATCGCTGATCACTCTCCACATTTTTGTTTTTTTGTTTTTTTTTTTTTTTTTACCTAAAATAGTAGTGTAAAGTGCGGGGACACAAAAAATGCGTTTTTTTTGAAATTGACCCATATACAAACACCCTTTTGTTGATTTTTTGTAATTTTGAATTTTCGATTGTAAAGAATTTTTTCTTATTTTTCTTCGATCTTTTTGAATAAATTTTTTTTTTTTTTTTTTTTTGTTTTATTGAGCTAAAGATGCTTTATTTTATAATTATAAGCATTTATTTCCAAAATTTCGTCTTCGCATTGGAAAATTTTTATAATTAAAAAAAAAAAAAAAAAAACTTAAAAATAATAATTACAAAAAAAAAAAAAAAAAGGCGGGAAATAAAATATTTTCTAATGTCAAATTGAAAATTAACCCAGAAAACAAAGTATAAATAATTGAAATATCATAACATAGCAAACAATTTTAAATTAATAGTTTCTTAAAATTTAAATGAGAATTATAATAATTTTATTATTTCCTATTGACTAAATGTCTGTAATTCTGTGCAATATTGGATGTGTCTGTTCTATAGTTAATCCTTTGTGTTGGTGGTACTTTTATGATCTGTAACATTTCTAATGTATATCTTCGTTTGTAATTGCTTTCTGTGTTTAAAATTGATGTGTTATCGAAATCTGGATAATGATTGGAGTTGCTGCAGTGTAATGATAATGCTGTTTTTTGCGTTGAAGTGTTTTTTTTTGTATTTGTGATCGGATTTATGACCTGCAATTCTAGTTTTCAGTTTATTCTTTGTGGTACCTACGTATACTTTAGTGCAATTTTCTGTGTCATTATCCCTACATGGTATCTTATAAACTAAATTGGACATATCAAATTTACTTATTTTATCTTTTGTCTTGCTAAATAGTGAACCTAATGTGTTATATGTTCTATGTGCTACTAAGTCTTTCTTATCATCGAAAATTTTGGATTTTTCTAATCTTTCAGATATAAGAGGAACATAAGTTAAAGATTTATAAATTTTGGGTTCCGCAACCCTTATCGTATTAACATTATTCCGGTTTTTAAATTGTCTTATTAATTTGCAGCTTAAATGTATTGGGTAATTATTATCCTTCAAAATATCCTTAATTTTTCTTATATTAGTTTCATGAAATTCTTCATCGCTTATTCTTAATACTCTGTCAATTAAATTTTTCGCAGTATTAATTATTATTCTCTTGGGGTGTTTTGAATCGTAGTTTTTTTGTAATTATTATTTTTAAGTTTTTTTTTTTTAATTATAAAAAATTTTCCCTGAAGAAGTCTTCCAATGCGAAGACGAAATATTGGAAATAAATACTTATAATTATAAAATAAAGGATCTTTAGCTCAATTAAACAAAAGACAAAAAAAAAGTAAAGAATTTTAGTATAAAACACTACAAATTACAATCATTTCAAAAAAAATAAAAAATTGTGTGATATAAATTTAAATTTTATAAAATGGGTATTTTAATTTGCATAATCCATTGTTGGTGCCTACCGTTTTTTCTGTGTAGCAGTGTGAACACTCAAAAGATTTTCCTTTATACTATTATCACTAACAGATAATTTAAACATAATTTACGGTATGTATACTTGTGTGAAGTAAAGTATAACGCTTGTGTGATAATGTGAAACTGTTTACAACATTTTTCATTAAATCAACAGAACACTTTAAGTTATCAATCAATCATATTTAAAAATATAAATAACATAAAAAATCACTTTTTTATCATTATTTCAATAAATAAAAAATAAAGAATTATAAATAGAGTTGCACAATTTGACATTCTAAATACACTTTTAAACAATAACTACGAAATCCCCAATTTATTTTCATGCATACATAAGTTATGTTTAAACCAATCAAATTTTAAAATGCGAGGGTTATGCAAAAAGTTTATTTCTTTGTTAAAAATTTGATGATCATGACTCACAAGTGCTTGCTCATATGAAAGCTTTGGTCATCTTATTTAGGTAGAGATTTACTTAAAATATTTAGATGATCTAAGATCAGTGAAAATCATATGAAGTGTGGTATGTGATGAATTTTGATCTGATTATTTCGCAACAATTTAATATTGTCATAAATTTAAATAATTGATTTAACTAAATCGATTGATAATGGTTTTAATCGATTATGTGTTTCCTAAAACAAATTATACAATGGACAAAATAATTATAAGTTCACCAATAGAATTGTAATTTTTTTCAAAAATATTAAAAATATTTTAAAGTTTTTGATACCCCATGAGAGTCACAGTAATTCTTGTCGGTGCCAAACCCATTTCGAACCATTGGCTCTAATTTTTGCTGCATTTTTTTAATTTTTCGTTTTTTTCCCCTACGAAATAAATATAAGATCAGTGTTACTAAGATCAGTATTTTGGAAAAATATTACAAAAATTTCGGACTTTTTCATCGTTGGCGAGTATTTCAAAGTAAATTTTTTTTGCGCCATTCGACTTTTCAGAAAATATGCACTTTTTTAAACATAGTTATTCCCAATATTGGAGGAAAAATCAAAAAAAAAAAAATAAAATATCATCACAAAAATTTTTTTAAGGGTAGAACCATTTCGTTGATGCATTTAAATAATGCAAAAAACAATGTTCTTTGATGCGACTTTTAACCTAATCTTTGGACTTTGACGCTAATTTTACAATAAACTGTATCTCCTGGATAATAATTGGTTTGTTTAATTTTGGACAAATTAAGAATGCAAGAGTCGTCCAAATGTCTGTACCAAATTTTACTATGTTTAGCGAAGTTGAATTAAGGGACAGAGCGATTGTATGAAAATATTTTAAAGCACCCATATTTAGCTTAAATCAACATTTATTAAGTTCTTTACTAATTTGGTTAATTTGTAATCGAAATTCATTGCTCCAGTGTTGCCACCAGCACAACAAAATGTTACACTGCAGTAGGGTCCAAAATTATCCATGAAATTATACAAAAATATATACATTTTTTTTTATATAAGTTTATATAATTTAATCTTTATTTTTAATCTAAAAAGTGATACGTATATACACTTTGTAGACCCTTTAGACCAAATATCCCGTCTTAACAAAATTTTTGTCTGATCAAAGACAAGTTTGCGATAACTTTGTCGCCCTCCTGTTCACTACAGCGAACAAATTTTGCGTTATGTTTAAGGACCTAACGGAAATAAAAACTCTGAAAATTAAAATTTTTTTCAGGTCATTTAAAAAAACACAATAATATAATATCATTATGTTACACGCAGAAAAAAATATATAACGCTGAGTTTGACAAATATTTTGCAAAAAATTAGCAAAATATGGTATTTAAAACACAAATAAAAAATAAAGCAACTTTTTTTTATTTCTTCTTAAGTGAGTTTAATGTTGATCAAATTTAACTCATTTTTGACACAGTGTTCCTTTTTCGACTTAGTACATTTAAACGGTAGTACATTTTTACTGGAAAGTGATAATTAAGTGATTTAAAATCCTTAAAATGAAAGTAAAGAAAAAGTGTTATTCAGAGTTGCCAAATAATTATTTGAAAAAAAATAAATTTTTACCTTTTTTGATGGAACATTTTTTTAAATAATTATTTAAAAATATAAAAAAGCTTTATATTTTATATATAATTATATGTATATTTATTGTTGAAAAAAAAAATATGAAGATGTATTTCTCTACTACACTGATAGAATTTTCCTTAGTAGTATTAATGAAACGATTTCATTAAAATCGATTCATTGGTTTAATAAAAAATTTCATTAACTGAATGAAAATTCATTAATATTGGTATTTTTTTCATTAACATTTTTTATGATTTTTTCATAACTTCATAAAAAAAATTCATTAAATCAATAAAAAATTTTCAAATTTTGTTTAATAAAAAATTTGACTTGTAATAGAAAAAAAAAATTTTTTTTACTATCATTTTGAAATAAAAAAAAACTGAAAAATTTCTTCTAAACAGAATTAACCAAAACTTTGATATAAATAAATTTTTTATTAAATTTGTCTAGAGCTAACAGTTTTTGACGAAATTCCAGGGAACAGATTCTCTAAGAAAAACGACATAGTTTTTTTTCAAAACGAGACCTAAATTGTTATCGTATTGACGATGTTACACAAAAACGTTATGCTAAACGATAATAAAGTTTTGTTTTTAACAGCATTTTTAACAATATTTAACATTTTTATCTAATATGGTCGTAATTTAACTACAAAAAGTGGACTATAAACGTTCTACAGAATTCCGAGCCAGATAAATAAAAATTACATATTTTGCACCGACATATAAGAAAATATGTCATCTTTTAACACAAATTATAAAAAGTGTAAAGAAAGATTGAACAATTTTGTTAAAATAAAGCAATAAAAGCAGAAATAAATTAAAATTGGACCAGACCATTTATTAAAATTGATTTAATGAAACACCTTTAATTGACTCAATGAAACGTTTCTTTGGGGACTTTTTTATGAAAAATTCATTGGATTAAGGAAGGAATTCATTAATACTACGCACAAATTTCTATCAGTGTAGAACTAGTTCATTGATTATATATAATTTTTGAAGATCTGACCAATCGAGCGATGAGCTTTTTAAATACACAAAGTCAAAAATATTTCAAAATTTATTCCGTTTTCACTCAAAACATAAATAATGGAGTTTTTCTTAAAATACTACTAAACTTATAAAAATTATATCGTCAGGGTTGTCATATGCCAATTTAAAAAAATGGTCAAAAACCACGAACTTTTTCCAAAAATTTTAAAAATCTTTAAACCACTAGAGGGTGCTTTACGGAAAACCAAATTCTAAATGAAGCACGGTTCTATATATCTGGAAAGTTTGGTTAAAATATGTCCAGCGGATCTATGACGTGCCATTAATAAGTTAAGTAATTTACCAGAAACTGGAAATTTGTGGCAAATGTTTCATAAAGATCTAAAATTATCTAAATATTGACTAATTTTTATTAAGCTCTGGAACTCATATTTTATCTATTCGTTGACTTTCCAGATTTATGAACGCGTTTAATTTGCAAATAAACAATTATTCGCCCGAAATTCATAAAAATAACGAAAACTTCTGTAAAAACTGAAATTACACAAAAATATAATCATTCAAAAATGATCCAACGAATGAGTAAACAGTCCCGGTTTTGAATAATTATTCAAAAAGTGGCAACACTGCATCGTACCCAACTTAACTCTCTAATGCCAAATGAGTGATTTATAATAAGAATTAAATCAATTTTGTTAGAAATCCAAGTTTACAAAAATTTTTGGAAAGCAGTTTTTTGTATGCATGGCACGGTTCACGGAAATGTACACTAAACCGTTGATACTAAACACAGAGTAAGATTGAAGCTTACACTTTTAAAAAGGGCTCTAATTATAGTATAAGGACATACAGGATTCCAAAAGGATATCTGTAAATGACATTGTCTTAACTTGAAAACGTAAAGATGGATTTTTATGAAAGTATAATAATATATATTAAAAATAATTAGAAAAGCCATTAAGTTTAATCAATATATTTTGAAGTTAAGAGGTACGTTTTTGAACAATGACGCAATTTTCGCAAAACGAAATCGTCATATCTTCTTTACTAGAAGCACAAAAATAGTAATTTTGGATTGTATTAATATCTTGTCACGGGGAATAATTTATGCCTAAAGTTATTATGGATTAGTTTTTTCGCCTATTTTAGGCGATATGGGCCAATTTGTTTCTTGCCGAACAAGTTGAGTACATTTCATTACAAAACAGCTTAGGCCGGTGTGAGGGTTAACCAAATTAAAAACATTTCAAACAAGCAAAAAAATTTAATAAACAGCAAAAAGGAATATTAATGAAAACAAAAGAAAAACAGAATTACTTCGCAAATCTGTCAAAAATTTTCAAAATTAAATATGTCAAATATAGTCGTTTTTACACTGATAGAAAAAATGTTTGTGCTACAACTACTGAAAATTAGTTAAAAATGAAGTTGCAGAAAAAACTGCTATAATTAGTAAATTTTTTTGTTTTGCTAAATATTAGTATGATTAAAATAGCAAAAATAAATCTGTTGAATGTACAAATATTTTTTTTTATCTGAGCTAAATTTAAGTTAAAAATCTGCTAAAATCAGCAAACAATTTGCTAAATATTAGTAAACAAAAAAAAACATAAGAAATGTGAAATTTTAAGTTTTTTTTTTAAATTTCTTAATACGAATAAAAATCTGCATTTCTGGAATCAGCAATTTACAATTATTTAGCAAAAAATTCTGTTGATATTACAGTTTTTTGTTTTCTGTTTGTAGTCTACAAATATATAGTAAAGTTTTTTGCTAAATTTATCAGATTAGATGTAGTGTTGGAGTTTTAAGGTATGTAAAGTGTTATACCAGAGCACAAATTATTTCTTCATAATTTAGAAGCAAATATTTATTACTTATATGGATCAAATCATAAAAACACTTTTAGCGCTGAATTTTCCAAAAACTTTGTAGTTCTTTGTATTAAAAGACCTCGATTTACGACTTCTTTGAAAAAATTGCATATTTCTTTTTAGAAATGAACGCTGCAAAATAAAGTTGTACTTATAATGAATGGATTGAAGTTGTGAAATACGCAATTGAGGAAAAAAGTAAACAAAAATTGAAAATATTTGGCCGAAGAACTCAGTTTAACATCACTTCAACTTATATTTATTTCGCTGGCAAACAATGAATATTTTTTAAAAATTATTAAAAATGCAGCAAAAGCTGCAGGCAAATTGATCGAAATGTGTTTTGAAGCTCTGGAATTATTGTTACTTTTATGTGATAGAAAAAAATTTTAAATATTTTGGAGAAACGTACAATTTAAGGGAGGAACTTATAATGAACTTCGTCCACTGTAATCGATGAATTTTCAATTTCGTTTGAAAGTGAAATTCAATCACATAACCACAGTAATTCTTGCTAAAAAAAAGTTTAAGTTTGAAAAACTAAATGAGTAAAGGCACAGATATAATTAATAGGAACGTGCAATATGTATGTGCTAATTTTCTATGACATCTAGAGATATATATTCCAAAAATTACTAAAAATTGGAATGACCCCTCGTACAAGTTTTAAATCACACAATAAAAATTGGCATCATAATACAAAAATTATAACAGCTGAAAAAAAAAATTTAAAAATACGTACCAGTATTCATTCATTCATACTCCAATAATTACTTATTCATATCATATGGACAACAATGCTACAAATAAATACGTAGGGTAGAAGAGGGAGCATACGACACTTTTTTTGAAAAAAATTTTTTTTTTTAACCATAAAAAACCTGCATACATTAGCTTTAAAGCATTACACTGTAAGAAAAACTTAAACTTTTGAAATGCCACTTTAAACCTTGTGACACGTAAACTTAATTTTGGGTCGTAGAATTTAGTAGTATACTCCGTTTTAAAAGATAATGTCAAAATAAAAATATGTTTACAGTTTTATTAGTTTTTTGTTTTATATACATCGAGATTATTTTATAAAGCAAATCAAAACATATTAGCTAGGTTGATACTAGTATAACGATCTGACTAAAGATCTCATCAGAACCCGAAGATTTAGAAAAGTTAGAGCCTTCATAATGGCCAGACTTTAACGACAAAACTATTAATCATTAATTTTGCTCCATTCTTGTCTTCTTAGTAATCAAGCACGTGGTTAGGGTTTTTCCTACAAGCAGCATGACGTTACTAAACTTTGAAGACAAAAAATTTTCTATTTATATAATAAATTTTTAGTTTTTACTCTGGCTCAAGTAATATTTTTTACAGTTTTATTAGTTTTTTGTTTTTATATACAATCGAAATTATTTTAATGTTATTTCAATTTATAACGAGATTTCAATTTTTAATTTTTCAGTTTGCATTGACTAAAGCGATTTTTTATTTTTTTATTTTAAAGAGAAGCAGGAAATTCTTCGTATTTATTGTCTTGATTTCTTTGGAAAGAAGGATAGTGGAGAGAAGAAGGTGAGGAAAGAGGTAGGGCTTCGAACATGGCAACTCTGAAATTGTGCAAGATAATAAGTATTAGAACAGTTGTTCCTCGCCACCTGATGGAGAAGTTGGCGAATTTAATGAAGCTTTTTGGTTCACAGCACTGATTCATTATTTACTTCGAAGGTGGGCGCTGCGATTTGTGTAAGAGATAGAAAACTCATACATTTTTTTTTCTAAATTATTCATAGCCAGGAATCGAACCTGGGACCAAAAAGGCATAGAAATCTCTTTTGAAATTACTTTATTTATTGAAATTTCAAATTGTATATAAGCGTATTGCAATCGCATAAGACTGGACGGCCATCATTGTAGAGTTGAGTTTCGACAAATAAACAATAAAGAAAATAATTACGCTGTGCAATAAGAGAAAGAGCCTCAATGGTACCAATAGGAAATGAAAGTAGACCGTTGAATAACAAAATCGCCAAAGGGTTTAGCAAAGTTAGTTCGAATTTCGTTTTATAGCCTCTTGAAGTTTAGATATTTTTGACCATTTTTGTTTTAATGTAATTGTGTGAGCTCAATGCCGTAAAAATCGTGTATTTTGGATAGACGTAAATTTATTGTCATTTTCGATACAATTCTTATTCATATGCATTATATGAATATTGGAATTCATTTACGGAATTTACTCTGAATATTTTATAAAAAAAAAAATATAACCGATTTTAAGAAAAAACTTTATTTTTTATAAAATAGTTTTATTTTAAAAATATGTGTTTCGATGCTAATGGGAGCTGGACATTTGGGCTGGCGGCATAAAGGTGACCAGCATTCAAATCACACATGAAAGGGATAGAGAGCATTGATTAAGCCCACAAAATGGCAATGTCGTTCAAGAACTGTAATATTAAGTTTTATATTCAAAATTGCGAAACGTTTTTGAAATCCGTGGGAAAAACCAGAAGTAAACGTAGTTTTTGGCCTAAATTTTTCCTCGTCTCAGTGAAAGCAAACCGAAATAAGGTAAAGGAGCAGCACTTAGGGTAATTTGTTAAAAACAAATATTTTAACAAAATTTGACTTAATTGTGTTCCATTCAGCGTTTGGATGTCCCAGACATATGGAAACTGTTACAAATTCAGGCATTTCAAATTATAATCGAATTGGCTGCTAGACGCTCACTTAAGAAAGTTAAAGGAGGATTTTTGTAGAAAATCAGATATGATAGCTCAGAGCACCACTCAGGAAATTAAGACGGTAGACATTACTGAAAATTGCAGTTAAAATTTTAAAACAACTAAAGGGGGTTTTTATAGAGTATAGAACTTTAAAATGGAATAAAACAAAGATGAATTTTTTAAATTGACATGAAATTAATTTTATTCGAAAGATAATCTTCTGCATTATAATTTAAATATGACTTCTGGCATATGACACCCACGGCTGGCTCGGACGTAGTGCTAATCTGGAGGTTCAAT
>CM037854.1:155539901-155564774 GCA_021234595.1 Delia radicum
TTAAAACCAGGGGTACCAGTATATACATCAATACCATAAGTAAAGATAGGCATAACCATAGCATGGGCAATTCTTATCCTAACTGCTAATGGAATATATAAATTAGTGAAATACAGCTTTCTTAAAACATAGTGAACTCTTAGATGATATCGAATTAATTTGGTAAACAAACTTTAGTTCGCTATCAATAACCACACCCCAAACAAGACAATCTATCTACAAACTCAATTTCCGTAGGTCCAATAAAATTGATATATTATCCCTATACGAGGGCTTTCCAAAAAACAAAGTCTTGGTCTTATTGCATTGATTACCAAACCATTTCGATTCATCCATCAACTGTCTTATTAACATAATAGTTAATGTTTGACTGAAAATGCAAACAACCTGACTCCTTTCTTTTGAAATAAAAAGACAATCCCTGTATTCTTATTTAAGCTACATATTTGATTCACAAAACTTTAGATTAAACCCGCCATTTTGAGGTTATTCTTATTTTATTCGCGATAAACGTGAACTAATTTTTTCCAAGGCGGTTCACGTTTTCGAGTTTGTTCACGTTATCGAATGCCAAAATTTAAAAAAAAATAGCACCTCTAACTATTCAAAAATAAATAATAAATAAATAAAAATAAATAAATAGATAAACAAGTATTTTAAAACAAATATTTTATTCATTTTTAATAACGTAAAATATATGTATATGCAATAATTCAGTTCAGTTTGCATTTGATTTATAAAAAAAAAATTCTTATGAATATCACAAAAAAATACACATAAAATTAACAAAAACTAATTTGAACTTTTTTTTTCGAAGAATGTTTATAAGGCAAAAAAATTTTACAGGATAAAATCGGTCATCTTTTTTTGACAAGTCTTTTGTTCAACCATCTTTAACAAAGCTTTTTCTTTAAGTTTTCTTAAACACACTAATTTCACTTTGGTCGACCATTTAATTTTCAGCCCATATTAAAGCTTTATCAAGAGCTTCTACAGCATCCTTTGGGCTTTGAGGCTGGTATATCAGTAAATCGTCATCATCGGTATCATCGTGAATTTATAAATTTTCTACATCAATGCGGATTTTCTTCAGGATTGTTGTTCCAGTCTTTCACCGTAGAAAGTGTCACTTCAATCTATCAAAAAATTAGTTAAGTTATAAAAAACTCTCTAAAACCTATAATAAAACAAACCTGAGGATTAAGAGCCTGAAGAAGTCCTAGTGGCAGTTTCTTCTAGATGTATTATGTCTGGAGGAGAAAACCTTTCTCTTAAAACACTTAAGGGAATATTGTCATCAGGGTCATCTTGGTCAGAAAATAAATTTAAAATGTTTTTCCAGCAGTTGTGTAAAATTTCTTGTGAAATTTGACTCCATGCTGAGTCTAAAAGATTAATTCCATCTTTAATAGACAACATCTTAATAAAATCTAACAAATCTGTTTGTTTTCCAGCGATAAGATCTAAAAGGCTGTTTCTATAATGCAATTTCGTTATTTTAAAAATATTTTGGTCCATCGGCTGAATTAAAGACGTGACGTTGGGTGGCAAAAACATTGCGCAAATAGTTCCGTCCGCAGAAATTAATTGCGTTTCAGGGGGATGTGAAGGGGCATTGTCTATTAACAGAAGGGCTTTTACCGGTAGCTTTTTTCTTGTTAGAAACTCAGTTACCTAAAGTAAAAAGTTATTAATCTTTTAGTTTAAAATTGTTCATTTTAAATTTACCTCTTTAACAAAACATTGATGAAACCAATCATAAAAAATTGTGGATGTCATCCATGCTGACTTTGAGCATTTATAATTCACTGGACATGGATTCTTAGATTTTCCAATTGCCAGTAGTTTAAGTTTGTGTGCCCCAGACGCATTCGAACAGCACATGAAAGTTAATCGCTGTTTCTCCATCTTTGCGACTGGAGCACTCTTCTCCAACGATGAAACGTATGTTTTATCTGGTAGCTGCTTCCAGTACAAACCGGATTCGTCAGCATTATAAAGCTGATTTTCACATAAAGAGAGTTCCTCCATTTTTGCCCTTAACTTTTCTTTAAACGGGTCAACAAGCTGTGGCTGAGCAGAAAGCTTTTCTCCGGAAATTTTGAGAAGACCAAACCTCTGCTTAAATTTTTGAAGCCATCCATCACTGGCATTAAAACCACGATCACTCTCTTTAATTTGTTGGTGAATTTCTAAAGCTTTCGCTTTTAGCATCAGTCCGCTTACCGGCAATTTTTTGTTTCGCATGCTAAGAAACCATTTGTAAAGAGTTTTTTCCATTTTCGGAAGCTCAGAAGAACGTAATGTTTTACGCTTTCCGGTACCATAAAGAGTATTATTTACACGATTTGTTATTTCCCGTTTTTTCTTTTAATGGAACAAACTGTTGATTTAGCAACACCATATTTTTTTGCCAAGCCACTGACACTATAGAGCAATTCCATATGAAAGCGATCACCTTTTGGACGACCCCTCTCCGATTTTAAAATAAATACTCTCAATCGATTGCCCAGCAAAAAATAATGTACCTACATATTTTTTTTTTTTTTTATAGTGACTGGTTTAGTGGTGGTGTGCACCACTGTCATGTGACAAAATTGAAGAATTCTTCATAAGGGACCTCATTGAAAGTTGCTTTAGTAGTTTTTTTTTTAAAACAACTTTCAATGAGGTCCCTTATGAAGAATTCTTCAATTTTGTCACATGACAGTGGTGCACACCACCACTAAACCAGTCACTATAAAAAAAAAAAAAATGTAGGTACATTATTTTTTGCTGGGCAATCGATTGAGACTATTTATTTTAAAATCGGAGAGGGGTCGTCCAAAAGGTGATCGCTTTCATATGGAATTGCTCTATAAACATTTTTAGCTGAAAATTTGGAAACATATTTTTGGAATGTATTTATATACCATACCACCCAGTAAAAAACGCTGCATACCTGCAAGCAGTTTTGTAAGAGAGTAAACCTAAAAGAATCACTTACAAACCTTTCATGCATATGCCATTATTTTTATATGGCGAAGATGTGATTTCATAGCTTTCAGTAAAATCATATTTTACGTCTACATTCCCAGGCAGAAAAATTCAATCGGCACTATGTTGGCAAAGCGTCGGTGACAGTCGGTTATGCGTTGGCAGAACGCGGGATTTACAATCTTCACAGTATTGTCCTGTTACCCGATTGATAACAGTGGCCAACCGTTGGTTTAAGCGAACTGGCCACCGTTAGCATAACGTTGCTAATTAAAGAAATTTGGTGTTTTTAAATTAGGTTAAAATAAATGAATTTTGAGAAATACGTATGAAATATAATAAAAAATTTAAAAAAAAAAATGAGTAATTGGTTGTAATATTGGTAGTGTCCGACCGAACTCACTTTTTTGGACAAAGTCGAAGCCGTGTTCGGCCGAAGCAATAGCAGAAATTTTTAATTTGAATAAAATGTAAATTATGGATGATTGTGACAGCGATCATCCAAATTAAAGTAAATCAAAAAATATTCAAACATGAGTAAATTTCAAAAAAAGCTAATTTAGATTTTTTTTTCAAAAACATGAAATAATGAGTTTAATTATTTTAATGACTTCTTTTGGATAAAAATAGTGTTTTCCTAGTTAAACCTTTGGTAATTTTTAACACGGTGGGTTTTACAAAATTAGAAATGGTTTGCCAGTACTATTTTTTTGTTTTTTGGTACGGTTTGTAATTTCTGCCTGGGTTATTGCGATTCAATGTAATAATATCAATATTATATAATTTATTTTACATAAAATTCTAACAGATATTAATTTTTTGTTGTTAAAATTTTAGACATATTAACAAAATTATTTAATATATTTTTTACCGCACCACGTACTTGCTCTTTACAAACAGATAAATCGGTAAAACAGGAACAGATCGTTTATAATCCACGATATGAAACTTTATGCTTTACAACCTGTATTCTTATAAGGGATTAGGGTAAGCTGCTTTAAACCGCACGATTGTAAGGGAAAACAGTAAGCTCAAATTCTTTTCAGTTTATTTTTATACGAAAATTATTCGTTGCTTTTGCTGCTTTCTAGAAATTTATGGTGACATTATTGTAAATTTAATTTTAATTTAATATTCATTGATCTTTTTTTTTTTTTTGACAATGAAAGAAATTGAAACAATAAAACAAGAAGATAACTTAAGACTAGAACGTATTATCTTAATTTTAAACAGCACCAAGCTTTATCTTTAATTAGGTAAAAAATCGAAAAGATTCCAAAAACGTTCCTTGCTCCCGGGACATACAAAATTGGAGAGACAATCTCTTAAATAAACTTAAATAGTACTATCCTCTATGAGGATAGTACTGTTCGTTGCGAACAGACGTTCTTTTTAATACTCGTGAAAATATCAAAAAATTCGGTGTTAAAGTTTATAAACAACAAATAAGAAATTAAAAAATATAATAGTGAAGTGTTTAACAATTAACATTATTGAAAGTCGTTTTGAAAAAAAAACAAAGTTATAAAAATTAAAAAATTAAAATTTTCTTCACACAAAAAAGCAATATACAAAGAAAAAAAAAAAAAACAAAAATGGATCTTGATGATTTAAACAATCTCTGCAACAATTGTAGCTTTGCAGTTCACTCTAAATATGTGCAGTGTTCAAATTGTGCTCTTTTATACCATTTCTCTCCCCTTGCTCGTCGTTGTCCGAAAAGGAGTACGACAAAATGAGTAACGAAAGCAAGGCAAGTGGAAATGCGAAGCATGCAACCACAGTAACCCTACCAACAATTCAAACCAATTGGTAGTAGTGTATGATCAGAGAAGTCAACAAAAGCAACCACGAAATAAAGACACTGATGAAAATGATAATAATGAGCAAAAACGTTATAAAGAGTCTCTTTCTATTAGCTCTGTCAATGCCAAAATAGGATTCGTACAATCAGACGTCACAGATTTAAAATCCGACATGAAGGGTTTAAAAACTACAATGGAGCAAATAGCAACAAATCTGAATGCTATGAATACTCACATTAAAGATGAAATGCAAAATACTCTTGCGACCATAACCACCTCTTTAGGTCATTTAGTAGCCCAGGTCACTGAACTGCATAAGAAGGACAAAGAGAAGGAAGAGCAAATAAATACATTAGAATCACGTATAAACAAGCTTGAACAACAAATGTTAAACAAAACAATTGAAATAAAAATATACCAAATAAAGTAATGCCTGCAACTGAGGTCTTGAAAACAATTGGAGCTTCATTAGGCGTAGAAATCAACGATACTGACATAAGCAATGCCTATCGTGTTAAAAAAAAATGCTAATGGCAAAGATGATAAAGTGGTAGTCGAATTTTCTTTACTTAACAAGAAAAAAGAATTTATGCAAAAAATTAAAAGGCACAGAGTAGATGCAAACATTTTAAGTGACAATGATAGCAATAAAAACAACAACAACACCAACCTCTCAACAAATAACACCACCAGCTATATTTATATAAACGACCAATTAACTTTTCACAACCGTCGGCTTCTATGGCTAGCCAAAACAAAGGCAAAAGAAAGCAATTGGAACTTTGTTTGGCTACGAAATGGCACCATACTTGCAAAGAAAAATGAAAATTCTCCCACAACAGCTATTTTAAATACAAGTGATATTGAAATGATTGCTTAATTTCTTTTTTTTTTTTTTTTATTCAAAATCCTTAAAAACTTTATACAATATTATATAAAAATAAAATGAACAATACACAAAAAGTAGACAATTTTAATCAAATGATAAAAAACTTTTAAGTTATCCCCTGTCGTTAGTTTACTTAAACATTCGGTCTTTACGAACTAATTTTGCATCATTTTTAGCAACAATTCACAATATTATACACAAAATTAAAATAATTCTTTTGGTTGAAACAAACATAACAGACAGCGAAAACGATTTCTTTAAAATAAATGGTTTTTTCTCACTTCACATAAACAGGACAGGAAGAGGGGGAGGTATTGCAATCTACATCAGAGAAAGCCTAGAGTACACACAAACACAAATGAGTTCTAACTTTTTTGAATGTTGCAAATTGACACTAACATCAATAATAAGAGTCTTTCTATAATATCCCCACATCTTAATAAACACAAGTTCATAGAAGAAGTTGATGAAAAGATAAACGCAATTAAAAAACAACAAAATGTTTTGGTTATTGGTGATATTAATATAGACATTTCTCAACAAAATGCAATAACAACAAAATACCTTGACTGTATGTCGGCAAATGGGTTACAATGTTAATGTAATGTTAATGTACAATGTTTACAATAAGTGAATTTACAAGAGTTGATATTAGCAATGACACACACACTTGCATTGATCATATCAATTAAAACTCAAAGAGTTTTTTATTTTAAAAAAATGTTTTTTTAGGAGCGAACCCCTTCTTTATTGTTTAAAACTTAATTACTAACTGAACTTATAACATTAAATATAATATTAATATACCCTAGCTTAATATCTACATACCATCACCTGATGTAATTCACGGTATTTAATATTGCTGGGTAATCGTATTACTTGTGAGAACGGATGTTCAAACATGCCACGAGTTTATGCTGTAGACATATCGTCAGCATAATTGTTTGTTGTGTTGTTTTTATTTAGTAGTTTAGGTTTTTAACGTATGTAGCGTTAACTCCTCCCTTCTTAAGAACAATTGCCCACAATTGTTTTCTCTAGAAATATGGTATATCATTCAATCTCACATTTTGATGAATTTGCGTAACCCTTGGGTTGAATGTTGGTTAATATTACTGATGGGGCAGAATGTGAGTATAATTCTGACAGATTTATTTCGGCAACTTTTGTTTTTCTCAACGTTTTGAATTGATGAAAGATTAAGCAGCAAATGATGCTAAGAATAATCATGAAGAATCCAGTTGACACTCCATTTACTAATGTTCCAAATTTTACCGTTTGGATTTCATGTGTATTGTTGAGATGAAGTTCGCTTAGGCTTTCGATGGTTAAAAGATTTTCAAATTTTCCTTCTAAAGGTGTCGGTTGTAGCGCCGCCTGTATGCTCTTTATATGCGGAGCTTCAAGATTTCGGTATATTTTGTTTTGTGCCATAATTGTGGTGTTGTAAAATTTTATTAGAAAAGTGCCTGATAAGTTATGTTTAGCATTGTCGATTATTACCGTATCGTTGAATTCATTGAACAAGATGACTCCTGGGAATATTTCTTCTATCTGAGGGATATGTTGATTGTTGGTATAGTTGCAGGATGATGGTAGGCTTTTGATTATATTTGGTATGCAAGTATTATTACTTAAATTTATTAATTGATTATTATTACAAATTTTTATAGAATCATATTTTAAACAATTACTTTCATTGCAAATATTTCATTATCATTTTTTATAACTTCATTAAATGGTAAATTTATAATTTTCTTATTTTTCTTAACAGCGCGTATTACAATATTTTCGTAAATTTTTTCATTTGTTAATGGTATTTTAATAATATAAAGTATTATTGAATTCTTATACATGATATCAACCTTGGCGTATTCCACCGCCTTTTCTGGAGATGCAAAAGGCATTTTCTCCTGTTCCAATTTTTCTAAAGCTAATTTAATTTCCAATTTATTTAAAAGTATGGAGTTGATTACTCCGTTCTTAGCCCATTGAATGGCATATTTTATATTTATTATTTGCTCTTTTACGAGTCTTATTCTGTTTTGTAAATTTATTAATATTTCATCAATTAGACCATCGTCTTTGCGTATGGCATTAGACATTTCATTAACTAAATTTGTTAAGTTATTTATTCTATCGTTTATAGATTGATTTATTACAATTTGTTTATTATTATTTTTATTTAATTCACTTAAATTAAATTCTAGCATTTCGAAATCATCGTGGTCTGGAGTGCCAGCGATGTATTCCATGCAGTACCTATCATATTAAAGGATCTTCTTTTTCTTATACTACTATTATCATGGTTTTTAACATTATTTCATTATAATCATTTAATTTTAGAGGAGTTATACTTTGGGCTAATTCCAAAGTTTGGATGATTTCTTGTTAAGGATGGGATAAAAAAGGTTGGATTTTGGGATGTTTTCTTCGACATACGTATGTGTCTTTTGTAGGAATTTGTCAAATTGTGCTAAGTCGATTCGGTGTATTATTCCTAAAAATTCCGTCCTGGATTTTACTCTGACCATTGCTGATTGTAATCAGATGGGCCGACGTATAATCCAATATTTGAAATTCCGTTCGACATATTGTAATAATTGATCTGAAAAAAAGTTAAGAAATAAAAGTTTATTTTTTAATAAGGCTCTTATGGACGGTTCTTCCGGTTGCTGTTATAACCGTAGTATTTCCATCTCTAGCAACAACCTCTTTCTTGTACCTTGGGGTAAGTTTATTACCAAGTCTCTTATTAATCCGGACGTAAATAATGTCTCCGGCTGAATACGTTTTCAGAGGTGCTCTCTTCCTCTATTATGGAAGCTGAGAATCGGATATTTGTTTTTCCTGTATTTTACGCATTGTTTCCCTACGAAATTCTTCGAGTTGTTCCGGATCAGTACTGACTCTTCTGCCAAATACTACTTCGACAGGTTTCTTGCCAGTTGTCGAATGAATCGACAAATTATATTCTCTGACTGATCTCTCCAGTAGCTCCTAAAAAAAGAACCATGAACTCGCTCAGTCTTGAGACAGCGCATAATTTCCTGCAGTGTAGAGTGGAAACGTTTCCACCTGTCCGTTTGAACAGCTGGTGTATGGAGGTGTACGATATATTGTAATGCCGAATTTCATTTTCCACCATATGATTAATGGAAAACTGAATTAAAAGATTTTTCATTATCAAATACTACTGTTCTGGGATAAGAAAAGAAAGTATATCCCTTAGAGGCTGTCTAATATCCTCGGCAGCTCTAGATTTAATTATTTTCGCAACCGCATATTTAGAAAATTTATCTACGGCTGTCAAGACAAGATGGTTGTCTGTAATAAAGATATCGAGGTGGACAATTTGTCCAGGAAATTGCGGAATGGGGGTTGCCTGAATCTCCGGCTTATTGGGATGGCGATCGTATTTATTCTCCTTGCAGACTACACAATTTTTTATTAATCTCAAAATTTTATTATTCATGGATGGAAAATAATATTTTCCGATAATTTGGGTTTTGTTTTCTCGAGCATTTCTATGTGCTCGATTATGCGTGCGCAAAATTATATTTTCCTGCTCTTGTTCACTAATAACATCCTCAACTTGTAGTTGAGTAAACCTTATCTTATAATTGTTAAAATGGGAAGGGTAGATCTCCTGAATTTTACCCATAATACGCTCATTAGTTTTAATACAGTTAATAACAGAGGATTTAAATATCGTTTTAAGATTCGTACTAGATTATCCGAATCGTAGCTTTGTTCCGTAATTATATGTCTATGATATGTTGGAAACACTATTTTAAACTGGTATGACTGCGTTTGATCCTGATTTAGAAAAATTTGATTTTTGAAAACGTTAATAGGGACTTCTACAGAGTATATTAAATTATGAGAGGAACTTTCATCGCTGTGTTCGCTAGATGTTAGAGTGTTTATTTCCGCCTGAGGAATTCTTGATAGGGCATCAGCAACAACGTTTGCTTTTCCCGGTTTATAGTGCAATTCGTAATTATATTCCTCTAGAATTGCCTTCCAGCGCTTCATTTTACTGTTGTTGTTTTTGTTACTTAACGCGTAAGTAGTGGTTGATGGTCGGTATAAATGTTTACTTTAGCAGTACCGTACAAATAGTTTCTTAAGGAGTTCAGAGACCAAATAATTGCCAACATTTCCTTTTCGTTAGCGGCATAATTTTCCTCTGTCTTACTCAGAGTCCTAGATATGAAAATAATAGGTTTATCGTCCTGCGAAAGCACTGCACCAATGGCAAAATTTGATGCATCGGTCGTTAATGTGAAATCTTTTCCGAAATTTGGGTATGCTAACATTACAATCCCCGGAACAAGAGTTGATTTTATTTTATTGAATGCTGAAATAGCATTTGAATCTAAGTTAATTTTAATTTTCGCAGACTGATTTTTGGACATACGTCCTTCCTTCCCCCTTAAAAGGGATGTCAGGGGTTTTGCGAGTTTAGCGTAATCTCGAACAAAACGACGGTAGTACCCCGACAGACCTAAAAATGATCTTAATTCTTTTAGTGTCTTGGGTGGTGGAAATTTGGATATGGCATCAGTTTTTTTCTGGATTCGTGGTTATTCCTTCAGAAGAAATTATAAAAACCAAGAAATTCTACAGATTCTTTAAAAAAAATGACATTTGTCCAATTGGACCTTCATGTTAGCGTTTTCGAGAATTCCGAAAACTTTTTCCAAATGGTGGATATGATCGTCCTCAGTTTGGCTAAAAATGATTATATCGTCAATATAAACGAAACAACAAACTCCAATACATTCACGTAATATATCATCAAGAGCTCGTTGAAAAATGGAAGGGGCGTTTTTCAACCCGAAAGGTAATCTCGTATATTCATATTTCCATTGATAATGGAAAACGCTGTTTTCTCTATATCGGATTCTTTCAAAGGAATCTGATGAAAACCGCTTTTCAAATCGAGTACAGAAAAAAAATTATTCCTCCCTAATTGCGAGAGAACTTCGGTTATATCCGGAATCGGATATCTGTCCGCTATAGTTACCGCATTCAGCTTTCTATAGTCGGTTACTACTCTATATTGTTTATTACCTGCGGAATCAGGTTTTTTTGGCACAATCCATACAGGTGAGTTGTATGGTGACCTAGATGGTCTAATGATACCATCACGAAGCATTTCATGGATTTGCTTTTCCACTTCTGCTTTTAATGCCATGGGATATGGGTAATATCGTGTATAAACGGGGTGCATCATTACTGGTGCGAATCTCACCAACTACCTTGGTAGTATAGGTTAATTTTCTGTTAGGTTCAGCAAAAAGCTTAGGCATTTTTGTGACCAAACTATCAACACTTTTCTTCTGTTGCTCTGTCATATGTTCATCCCTTATGCTTATTGCGTTTACCGAATGAGATTTCTTTTGGAAAATTTTAATCTTCATTCCGTTTTCAATTGTCATGTAGTTTTCCCTAGTATAAATGACTGCTCCCAATTGTTTAAGAGTGGTCATTTCCCAAAAATTCCATGAAAGGATTTCAACGTGGGGAGAATATAAAATTTAAATTTGTATCATGATTGCCAAAAAGATTGATAAATGTATGTTCTTTTATCTTTACGTCTCCTGCCACTGATCGAGCAATGAAAGGATCTTTATTCGGAAAAATTTCTTTGGGCAAAGATGGTTGAATATAATTTTTTGGTGAACCTGTATCTATTAGAATATTTAAAATTAATCCACTCTTCGTTTTAAATTTTATATATGGTAACGAAGAGTCCGTTAACCTAAAAATGCAAGTCGCTAAAATCCATCGGTTGTTCTTCCTGTGAAATGACTTCCTCAGGAAGGGTTTGGAAATATTCCTGAGTATCTTGGATCTCAGAATTTTTTGATGTGTAATCATCATCACAAGATTCCACTGCCGCATTATTTGTATCAATATGATAGGTTCTCTGCATCTTGTTCCTTTGAGCTTGGAAAGATGGAGCAACCGGCCTCTTACCAAGAAGGTCGCCAGGTTTTGGGCCTATTCATGTAATTTACTCTATTAGAGCGCATGCTCGAATCTACTTCCATTTGTTCGGGCCTAGCCTGTGGCTTTGGCGCAAAAGGACGCGGTGGCGCGAAATGCGCTTGTTGTGGATTGTATCCATTATAATAGTTCTGCGCTGGTCGTACAGGAAAATTGTTATGTCGGTAGGCGCTTACTTGGGGTTGTGGCATATAGCCAATTGTGGGTAGAAACTTTGCTGGTTCCTCTGTTGAGGATTCCTTTTCGGCAAATGTGGTGGATTATTATAAACTCTCCCAGAAATATTTTGGGCATTGTGCGCATAACTAGTGCGAAAGTTTTGATTCTCTAATTTGAGACATAAATGTAGAGCCTGTGGTAAATCCACTGGTTCTCTTATACCCAAAAGGCGTGGTTAAATCGCCCCTTAAGGCCTCGTACAAAAGTGTCGAGTGCCTTGTCTCGATATGTTTGGGTCAAAAGTTGTAATGGCTCATTTGACAACTCCATACAACCGATTTTGTTCAATATTAGTGACAAGTGTGTATAGACTTGTTGATAAAATTCTTGAACCGTTTGGTTCCCTTGTACTAAGGATATCATCTGATACTCCAATGTACGAATATCCCTTTTATCTGCGTAATGCAGAGTAAGGCATTTTGAGATAGCTTTCCAATTTAATGGTGTGTTATAGGATTCAAGGGCAAACATCCGCATTGCCTATTATCTTATTACGAATCACACTAAGGATGCCGTAATATTTAGGGGTGCCTCTGATGGGCTCGTAGATCTGAAGAATGCGATCTACACTTTTCTTCCAGGAGTTAAATTCACCTGGACTTTCCAGAGAATTCCCGTAAACAACGGACAACGTCCGGAACTTATCCATTTCAGAAATATTATTAATGTGGTTTGGATCAATAGTTTGATCCAAAAATTTGAAAAACCCTGATTAAGATTTGCTGTCGCTTGGACTAGGTTCTGAAACCGTGGTTTCGAGAAACATTTTGTACAACTTCCGCAATCATTGCAGAATTTATGGATTTACGGGATTTACAGGATTAACAGGATTAGCGGGATTTAGGATTGGGGGTCTAATAAGATTGTTGGGATTTGCCATTTTGATATAAGGAATTTATTACTTAATATTTAGTCTATTTCAATATATTATTATTTTAATTTCAATTAAGTTATCAATTCTTTATCTTAAACTATTACAATAATAAAATAATTCGTTTTGCTTACAATAACATAACAGGATCATGCTGCTGCTGATGATGAAGATGCTTTATTACAATCGCCTCTTGATGAGTGGTGGTATGATTATGATGATTATCTTCGGAATTAGTATCAGATTTTTTTTAAGGATTATTTATTTCACTTATTGTCACTTTGTTTTCTTTCCTTTTTTTATTTCTAGTTTTTGATTGTGTTCCTTTAATTTTTTCTTATTATTTGAATGTCCTTTTTCTTAATTTAAAATTTATTGAAAAGATTTTATGTTTCACTTATTTATGAATAATTTTCACTTAGTATTCACTTGTTTTATTTCTAGTTTTTGATTGTGTTCCTTTTTTAATATTTAATTTTTTATATTATTTTAATGTCGTTTTTCTTAATTTAAAATTTATTTAAAAGATTTTATGTTTCATTTATTTATAATAATTTTTAATTTGTTAAAGTTAATTAAATTTTTTCATTTCACTTATTTATTAATAATTTTTAATTTGTGTTCATTGTTTAATATAAAGTTAATTAAAAATTTTTCTTTTATTTCACTTATTTATAATTTATTATTAATATTTTAAAATGTGTTCATTGATTAATTTAAAGTTAATAAAATTTTGTTTTTTATTTCACTTATTTATAATTTATTAATAATTTTTAATTAAAAAAAAAATTTTTATTTCACTTATTTATAATTTATTTATTAATAGTTTTTAATTTAAAGTTAATTATAAATTTTTTATTTCACTTATTTATAATAGTTTTAATTTAAAGTTAATTATAAATTTTTTATTTCACTTATTTATAATTTATTTATTAATGGTTTTTAAACTTTTGTTCACTTATTTGTATTTAAAGTTAATCGATTACCGTAGGTGAAGCGGCTGATATACAATATCGTCCCTTTTACCATTTGGCTACTTGGGGGCCTCTTTCTTCACACTTACTTCGGATTTTTTAGGCAACCGGTAGGACTTTTTTTTCTCGATCACTCCGACACAAAGGCTGTTGAAGGCTCTGTGATTTTTCGGTTACACTTACGCGAGGCTATTGAAGGCTCACTGGATTTATTATTTTTTTTTATTTAAAAAATTTTCGAGTGTCCTACCGGTCCCTGCTCGGGCGCCAATTAAAACTCAAAGAGTTTTTTTATTTTAAAAAATGTTTTTTTAGGAGCGAACCCCTTCTTTATTGTTTAAAACTTAATTACTAACTGAACTTATAACATTAAATATAATATTAATATACCCTAGCTTAATATCTACATACCATCACCTGATGTAATTCACGGTATTTAATATTGCTGGGTAATCGTATTACTTGTGAGAACGGATGTTCAAACATGCCACGAGTTTATGCTGTAGACATATCGTCAGCATAATTGTTTGTTGTGTTGTTTTTATTTAGTAGTTTAGGTTTTTAACGTATGTAGCGTTAACTTATCTTTGTAAGGAATAAGCAAACAACTACACAAGTCCATGCAACAATAATAACAACATGCATATCAGACCACTACGCTCTTTTCTTTTGTCTCTCAAACAAAGAAAAGGAAAATACTTGTGAAAACAATTTATTACAGGGTGTTACTATAAGCTGCTACAAAGTTAACCGCCAGTTACAAAATCTTAATTGGAGTGAAGAATTAAAACTTAATGCAAACGAAATATACCAAAAAATTAAAAACAATTTTAGTGATATTTACTTAAAATCAGAAACAAAGCTAATAAAAAAATAAGAAATTCAAAACAGTGGATGAATAACGAATTAATAAAAATGTGCGAAACACGGGATAAACTTTATAAAAAATGGTTAAACAATAAAAAACAATAAAACATATGAAACAGAATAAAAAAAAATAGAAATTTGTTAAATAAAAAACTTTTTTATGCCAAAAACAACTACTACAAAAATCAATTCTTTGCTTTTAGAAAATTCAATGTTTATGGAAGTACAAATGAACAAGAAATTTTTAAAATACTCAACAACTTAAACATAAAAAAAGGACCTGGTATAGATGAAATAATTCCTAAAGATATAAAAAAATAACGCTAGCTTTTTAACACCAATTGTCACCAAATTCGTAAACGCCAGCTTAGATAACTCTACAATACCAGAATTACTAAAAACATCACTGATTCGACCTATATACAAAAATGGAACCAAAACTGATTATAATAATTACCGGCCGATATCTATTCTACCTGTCATTGAGAAGATACTGGAAGAAGTTGTATGCAGGAGACTAACAAAATTCATAAAAAAATATAAAATTATTAATGAAAATCAATTTGGTTTCCAAAAGGGTAAAAACATAAATAAACTACTCGGAAATTTTTCAAATTATATCAATGAAAGTCTTAGCAAAATAAACACTGCCTGACACTCTTCATTGATTTCAGCAAGGCTTTTGACACTCTTTCTCATAACAAACTACTACTGATGCTACAAAAATGCGGAATACGAGGAAATTGTTTAAAATGGTTCCAAAACTACCTGCAATTCCGATCATATTGCGTAAAATTAATAACAATCTCAGCTGTAAAACTTCGATAGAGTATGGTGTTCCACAAGGATCCAAATTAGGGCCGATATTATATATAATTTATGCCAATGACATGTTGAGCACCTTAAATAAAAGCACCCCATTTGCATACGCTGATGATACCGCTGTTGTCGTTGTCCACCAAAATTTTCAAACGGCTGTTGAAATTATGCAAGACCAACTCATTACTGCTCAACGATGGTGCCATGATTACGGTTTGGCAATAAATGCAGGCAAGACAAAAATCATGCATATTAGGCCGCCAAACCTCAAGTATGAACACATAAAATTAAAATTTCACAACATAGAGTGCCTGCACCAACAAACATACAATAGTAAAAATGATAAATGTTCGATATACATTGAAATAGTTGAAACCTACAAATACCTTGGTGTCAGCGTAGATAACAACTTTAAATGGAAGCCACATATACAAAATCTTCAAAAAAATCTACGTAAATCCGCATACATGTTACATCATTTATGTAATTGTTCAACACATAATGTTCTACGACAAGCTTACTACGCTCTAGTAGAATCACATCTACGTCATGGCATTACAGCATGGGGCAGCTCAACACACTGCACAAATCTCCAAAAATCTCAAGATAGAATCTTAAAGATACTATTGAAAAAACAGAACTACAACACTGTAAATAACACCACAACCTCAATACAAGTAAACACAACTGCAATACAACAAAACTCTACAAACAACAACATTATTAATCAACCGAACAACAATACTATCAACAACAATACCCAAAGAAACAATACACGCAGAAGAAAAAAATCAAAAAACGCTAAAATTAATCTTGCAAAGGAAACTAACATACTCAACATTAACAGTATCTACAAAAAACCTTAGTGAACGAGTTTTATAACGATGTTAGATACCTTCATCCTATAGATCATAATTACAACACAAGAAGAAGAGCGCAAGGAAAATACAAAATACCTAAATACATCAACAACTATGGCAAGAGTACGCTTAAAGTCACACTTCCAACAGCCATGAATATGGTACCGAAAGAAATAATAGACACAACAAACCAACATAAAAGAAAAAAACTAGTTAAAAATAACTTTATAAGCAAGCAATGAAAGCAAATTAAATAAATTAATAATCACTTTTTTTTTTCCTGCAGATAAGCCACCTGGCTTCGCAGGGTTAGTTAAGATGAAATGTTAAAATAATTTTTGAAAATAAAATTTGAAATTTGAAAAAAAAAAAGTACCAAGAGTGCTTTTGGTATAAAAGCTGGGACATATATTGACATTTAAGTCGAAATTTTGAGGTTCTTCATTAATATACCCAATCGGTGATAGGTAGTTTGTATTAGTCCAGTTTAAAGCTTCTTTGTTCATAAAAAATGTTTTTAATATGATTACTATTATGATTTCTAATTCTTGCTATAAACATTTTTATAATGTCACAAACACAAAGACCAATTGGAGTTACTTTAGCTTTACTATAAATATAGTGATTAGAAAATCTTTTATTGATTGATTCGTAGTTCAATCCTATACAACATCTTAAAATTTTCAGAATTTCCATTTCCTTTATTATGATTGGGGAAATGTTATACCAAATGGGGATACCATATAAAAACTGGTCCTTATACTCTTTTTATATAATAAAAGTTTAGTCCTACTTTTCAAACTTTTATTGTATAAAAGTTTAGAAAATGCTCCCAATATTTTATAGGACTTACTCAAAACGATTCTGGCATGACGATTAAATTTTACAAGATTATTAAAATTAACTCCAAGATATTTTATATTGTCGGTAATGGGAATTTCAATACCATCAAGATATAACTTTAGCTTTTACTCTCTGGCACAACAAAATTTCTACATTTTCCAGATACATTGCGAAGACAAATCGCTTCACTCTTAGAGGTATTAATTTTGATTCCCCAATCATCATAACAACGTTTAACAACTCTCAGATGGCTAGAAACTTGTGTTAAGGCGTCAATAGGCGATTCATTGTGTGAATAAAAAAGCGAAAATTATCCGCGTATAGCAACGCAGTTGAAATTAGTGTTGCGTGAGGGAAATCGGACATAAAAATATTATGATGTGTGAACTATTAAATAAAACATGTTCTTTTTAAAAGCTCTTATGAGCAACTGTTTTATTATCATTTATTGTACTTAAAATTTACCTTAATTATATTTCGTGGGTAACCATCAAATGAGTGGTTCCCACGGTTCATATTATGAAGGTGTCAGATTAATCAACCAAAAAAGTACGGCTTTTAGCCAATCACAATTAAGTGTCAAGTTTATGACAGTGATTGCTATTGCACGACAATGTTGACTTATTAATCTCACTACACCTCCCTTTTTGGGAAAAGATTGATCAGTAGCTAATGATCAATCTTTTTATATAACTTAAGTGTACATTTTAAATTTTTATTTAATTTAATTTAATTTTTAAATTTTCATTAATTTTACATTTTAAATTTTTATTTAATTTAATTTAATTTTTAAATTTTCATAATTTTACATTTTAATTTTTATTTAATTTAATTTAATTTTTAAATTTTCATTAATTTTACATTTAAATTTTTATTTAATTTAATTTAATTTTTAAATTTTCATTAATTTACATTTTAATTTTTATTAATTTAATTTAATTTTTAAATTTCTATTAGAATTTTACATTTTAAATTTTTATTTAATTTAATTCAATTTTTAAATTTTTATTAGAATTTTAATTATCCTGTTTTGATCGAAATTGTCGAAGACGATTTTTGTGGACTTTCATAGTCCTTATATCGTCAAGTGCTAGCAAACAATTGCCGTGGTCATCCACCTCTTTGATCTCAAAGGGACCTTTAAAGAGTGGTTCTAATTTATGACCAGCACTGTCTTCCAAGAGAACTAGGTCTCCTATTTCAACGCTCATAGGCCTAGTCACCTGATCATATTGGCCTTTGTTGGTCAATTTTGCCCTATCAAGCATCACTGATGCTCTTCTCCAAGCCGTTTGGAGCCTATACTTCGCTTCCTTTTCATATGAATCGATGTTATAAAGTGGACTAATTTTGTCCGACTTTAAAGCGTCTATTGATGGTGGTATTTTACCAAAGACTAATTCATATGGACAGTAATTATGTACTGTGGAAGGTGTTGTATTAAAGCAGTACGTGAAGTAAGCTAACCATTCGTCCCAGTCAGTTCTATCAGAGGACATGTACGAACGTACGTACTCATTGAATGTCCTGTGGGACCTTTCTATGGTACCCAATGTCTGATGATGATAGGCTGTTGAAGTGACGTAGTCGATATTCAACAATTGACATAATTCCTTTATGGTCTGATTTTTATATTCGGTTCCCATATCAGAAATCATTTTCCGCATAGGACCATAAATCAAAACAAAACCTTCGAAAATCGCTTTGGCGACTGTTCGAGCAGATTTGTCAGGAATTGGTAACGTGACTAAATATTTGGTCAAGTCACATATTATAGTTATAGCGTATTCATTACCCTTGTTTGATCGCATGAAAGGACCAATCGTATCAATAATGATTGTGTCAAACGCGCGTGTTGGCGTTTCCGTTTCAACCATGAGTTCTCTCGTCTTAGGCATTGATTTGCTCTTTTGGCACTCTACACAAGATTTCACATAACGAGTGATATCCCTTGTCATGTTCCTCCAGTGGTATTTAAATCTTATTTTCCTGAGCATTCGTGTAATGCCAGGGTGACCTCCAAATAATGGATTATTATGGTATAATCTCATAATTTCAAGTTTTTCGGAATCTGTTTTGACCTTTGTCAATGTTGGTGTGAGTACTATGTTCAATCTTCGAAGCTTTTCATTACCTACTTTCTTGAAGTGGTCTAATTTTACGTTGGCCAACAACGCACTGTCCAAGGACATGCGAAGAGTCGTGATTTTAAGATTACTGGCTACTTTTTCAAGCCTTGGAAATAGATGATCTAAATCAACAGTTCCATTAGTAATAAAATCTCGTGACTCAAATTGGAAAAGCCTGGTTTTCCCTTTTTGGATAACCAGCTTGTCTTTAGCAAAATGCAATCTTGCATTTTTACTGTACTCTTGGGCATTTATTGCCTCATATATCCGTATATTCACCGATTCCGTGTTTGGTTTTCCGTTGGTCACTTTGTCTAAATCTTTGGCAGCCTGAAGTCTCGTAGTTACCTTCAGTATTCCATAATTTTCTGCCTTTTTAATGTCCTCGAATTCTAATCGAGACAATGCATCAGCTGCATGATTTTCATTCCCCTGATATATTCCACTGTAAAATCATACTCCTCCAGATCCAATCTCATCCTCGTAAGTTTTGATGATGGATTTTTCATGGAAAATAAGTATGTTAAGGGACGGTGATCACTTCGGATCAAAAATTTTCGGCCATAAATATATGGTCTGAAATATTTAATTGCCCAATGGATAGCCGCTAATTCCTGCTCAATCGTAGACTTATTGCTTTCGCCCTTTGTAAAGGATCGTGAAGCATAAGCCACAGGTAGCTGCTTATCAAAGTATTTCTGACTCAGAATTGCACCACAAGCAAATTTGCTTGCATCTGTTGTTATGCAAAATTCTTTTTCGAAGTCAGGATACTGCAAAATAGTTGGATTCAATAATTGGTTTTTTAGATAATTGAATGATTTTTCACATTCACTGTTCCAATCGAATGGTACATTTTTCCTACATAACCTTGTTATGTGCCTTGAATACTCGGCAAAATTAGGAATAAATCTCCGATAATAGTTGCAGAAGGCTACGAAGCGTTTAGCTTCATCACCGTTCTTTGGTGTTGGGTAATTTAAAATTACAGAAAATTTTCCATCGTCAGGCAATATACCTTTGTCTGTACACTTGTGTCCCAAAAATGTGACTTCGTTACAGAAAAAAGTACATTTGTCTGGATGCAATTTCAAGTTATATTTTCGACAAGTTTCGAAAACATTTCTTAAATTTTTCAACATATGTTGTTCGGAGCAACCAATTACTACTAAATCATCCATATAAAGAAACGCTTGGTCGGAAGATAATCCCGAAAAAGCTAGCGACATCATTCGCTGAAATGAGTTCGGAGCAATTTTTATACCGTAGGGTAATCGTTTAAAACGATATGATCCCTTATCCGTCGAGAAAGATGTTACGTCCCTAGAGCCTTCCTCTAATTCAATTTGGTGGAAACCTGACATTAAGTCAAGGCAAGAAAAGAATTTGGCTCTGCCCAATTGGTCTAGAATATCATCTATTCTAGGGAGTGGAAATTATCTGCTACGAGTTTTTTATTAATTCCTCTGTAGTCAACGACCAATCTCCATCTCTTTTGATCTGTACCAGGTAAAGATTTTTTCGGTACTAATAAAATTGGGCTGTTGTATTCCGAATTGGAGGGTTCTACAATGGTCATCTCTTATAAGCTTATCAACTTGAATGTTCACCTCTGCTTTGTGAGAGTGTGGTATTTTGTACGATTTTATATACACTGGGTCATCATCCTTTAATCTGAGCTTTTGTCTGTAGAAATTGTTGGTTGTCATCTTTTCAGATTCCAGTCCAAAAATATCAACATACTCAGAACATAAGTTCCTAAGTTTGTCTTTTGCAAACTCCGGGAAATTTTTGGATATCTATTCAATTTCTCCTGGTCTCCGCGAGGATTTTTGGTCGGGTAGACAATTTTATAGTCGTTAAGACTTTCGGTTTGAATTTTAATATTCAAAATAACTACATCCCTATTGGTTGTGTTAACAATTTTGACCAGTGGTCTTGATTTTGAGACTATGGTGTTCGCTATGAATATTCCATTCTGAATTATTTGACTCGGAATTAGTACATTTTCCTCATCAGTTTGAATGTCAACATGACGATTACCTCAGATCTTGCAGGCAATGAGATCGAGTTAACTTGTGGCGCACAGCGCATTGCTATTGCAATGTGTTGTGGAAGATTACCAGATCTCAGGACTAACCAATCTTGGTCATCCTGGTAATCCAGAAGACATTTATATTCACGCAGAAAATCCATACCAATGATTCCATCAGAAGGAATCTGGAAATCATCCTCGACCACATGAAATGTATGCGGTATTAGGAGTTCCTCAAATTTCAAATCAGCATGAATTTTACCAAGGGTAGTTGTTAATCCTTGGCCAACACCACTTAATTGCGTTGTTGTAGTCTCATCTATTTGTCCGTTTAGGATTTGTCCGACCTTTATTATAGAAATATCCGCTCCCGTGTCAACTAATAGTGTTGATTTTCGATTATTCAAAGATGTTCTACAGGGAAGATAGCTATAGAGATTCAAATTCATATTGTATATTGTGTGGTTTAAGTCAGGGGTACCAGTTCGTTTCCCGAAATGTTTTCGGTAACGTGTCGCACATTGTGTCGGGATCCGTTGTTATTTGAACGGTTCCGCCCACGGTAGTTATTGTAATTATTATTATTATTGTTGCCATTGTAATTATTATTACGGCCATTTCCGCGATTATTGCCATTTCTATAGCCGGATCTATTGCTATTTGGCTGATTTTGGCGATTATTGCCATTACGGATTGAGATTTATTTTTCATAAATAGAACGGAGTTTTGCTGCCCGTAAGCTTCCGTGCAGCTATTGACGAATTTAGCCGTCACTTCGTTCATATTTGAAAAGGTTCCTGATTCCATGACCAGTTTAACCCTTTCGTTTGTCGCATTTTTCGTAATTGCTTTAACTGCCGCCTGGGTTGAGTACCTCTGGGCTAGTTGTTGTGGGAGGCCATCTGTAATATAGGCACTCTCCAATGATTTTGTTAGGGAGTCTATTTCTGCCACGTAGGTATTGGGCGTTTTTGCCACCTTGACGGACATTCATTAATTTGGCCGATATGACTTCGAACCGACTCACCTTTGACAGTTCCCTTTAATGTAGTTTAACCGCATTAATTGTGGTTTCATTCGAAATTAAATTTCTGGCTGAGCCCTTTAGTTTTGTTTTAATTAAATTTACCGCCACGACCTCATGGGTATCCTTTACGGAATCCAAGAGTGTCAGTGCGTCGAGGAAACTCTGTAAGTTTTCCGGTTTACCATCGAAATCTGGTAAAAGTTTCGATGCCAAACCGAGAATTCAGTTATTGATTGAGGCATTGTGTTTTCTATATTGGACACTATGCCCCCACTATTCATATTAGATATTGTTTTCGCGGTTGAATAACTGGTTTTTTCGGATTCTATATTTAAATCTTGGCTAGTCCAAGCATTAACAAGAGCAGGGTCGTAGACCACTCTCTCATGGATAGTTTTTGGTAATTCCGCTTTCAAATTCCTTTTTGTTAAGAGGTTTGAAAGTTTATTACGAATGTCATCGAAGAAAGCATTCGCTGCCAACTGATGATTATTGGTGAGACGAGAATAATGTTCGTCAAATAATGCCTAACTTCTTCAAGACTGTTGAACAAATTCTTAATGTGTTTTTCTACCGTTTCGTTCCTTGAAGGTCCTTGTAGGTATTTAAACACTTAAAGGATTTGTCGAAATCCTCTCTCAGAAGTCTTGCTTTGGCAACTATCTCTATCCAATCCATAGAATAGCATGAATAATTTAAGTTGAAAAAAAAATTTAGGACAAAAATGATGTGATAATAGAAAAAATTAGACTCTATCAAGACCGTTTCCTAAGGACGCGGTTCTGATATAGTTTTTTCTCAACGACCTCTTATGTAGTTGATACATTGTCGTGAGTAATTGTAATGCTAATATACATATTATTATTATTAAGTATATCACTGGAAGGTGCACTTCTACAGTGATTTCATTTATAACATTAGCGTTGGGGTTATCGATTTTCGAATCGTGATTCCCCATCTTTAATTTCGTTAAAAAAATATAATTCATAAAAAAATTTTGTTAGTATGAATTTAAAACAAAAATTCAGTTATGTCACATCATCCCCTATCCGTTTCCTTCAGGACAACAGATTGAGGTGGATTGTGGCATAAATCAGTCACTCATTATTTGGTGATTGTATGATTTCTGTCGCGCTGTGAGAGTGTCCCTTGAGAATCATCCCAGCCGACGGAAATTAAAAAAAATTATTGGTTAGTAGTTAAAAGGTAAATTAATTATAATTAATTAATTTTTTTAAAAAAAATTATTCACAATAATGGACTATTAAAAAAAACATTATTAATTCTGTTTTAGTTATTTTTAAATTTATTTTAATTCTTATATATATATTTTTTGTTTTTTTTTTTTGAAAAACTTTATAATTGAAATATTTAAAAAAACTTTATAATTGAAACATTTTAATTTTTTTTTTTTTATTGTGCAATATGAATTGCTAATTTAAAACAAAAAAAAAAAATGTAGTTGGAAAAAACAAATTTAATATTTGACATCTGTACTGCACTGTACGTAATAGACGACGCTATATCTTAAAATATGTTTACCTTGTTTAAATTTCATCTTAATGTAGTTTATTTTCAGCTTACTGTTGTAGATGATGTTGATGTTGTTTTTGTTGTTGCTGTATTAAAGTTGTTGTATTAGCATTTTTCTTCTTCCAAACCATTATTGAAGAACATTAATATGGGTTGATGTGTCCAAAGTATCTTTCATTACTTTGTTCTGTTTTCCTGGTGGTGTTTTGGCCACACCACCCTTGGAGCACCTGGCGTGTGTCTCCGACAATACACATCCGTATTGCTTCTTCATTAGTTTAGGCACATATTATTCTATATTAGTTTAGGCACATATTATTCTTTAAATTTTGTTAAATTTTATTGTTTTTTTTGTATATATTAGTTTAGGCACATATTATTCTTTAAATTTTGTTAAATTTTATTTTGAAGTTTTTTTTTTTTTTTAATGTTTTAATGTTTCATATATTTTAATGTTTTTAAGTATCCAAATTTTTTTTTTTTTTTTTTTAGTTTCACTGCAGCTTTTTAATTAAAAAAAAAATTTTGGCAGGATCGCCATGATGTGTGAACTATTAAATAAAACATGTTCTTTTTAAAAGCTCTTATGAGCAACTGTTTTATTATCATTTATTGTACTTAAAATTTACCTTAATTATATTTCGTGGGTAACCATCAAATGAGTGGTTCCCACGGTTCATATTATGAAGGTGTCAGATTAATCAACCAAAAAAGTACGGCTTTTAGCCAATCACAATTAAGTGTCAAGTTTATGACAGTGATTGCTATTGCACGACAATGTTGACTTATTAATCTCACTACAATTATAAAGATGTGGAGCTAATATGGAGACCTGTGACACACCACAAATAATATTCCCATAATTGGACGACTTATTGTTGAAGTGGACACAAAAAGTTATATTAGTGAAAAAGCTTTGAAAACATTTTACAATAGAAGCATTAAATCCTATTTGAATCATTTTATAAATGATGCCTTTGTGAAAAGCATGGTCAAATGCTTTTTCTA
>CM037854.1:155564874-155677847 GCA_021234595.1 Delia radicum
GGTAGTAATAATAGCAATAGAGCAGCAGGCTATGACAACAACAACATAAATGGCAAAGGTAATGGTGGCAACTTTAACAAAAGTTCTTTGAATAATACAGATTGTACATCTCCATTAGCGTCAGGCCAGGAAACGTGCATCAATGTTGGCACTTAATACAAATACCGCCATAGTTTCAGGTAAATTGTGCACTCACGCACCATGCCACACAAACAGCACATCGTCAGCACGTTGAATTCTTCTTTTCTATGGTTGCACATATTTTTTTATACTTGGTCATATAGTTAAAATGATAGTTTTTGGTTTTATTTTTTTTGTTTAGCACGTTTCCAGCACCAGCACTTTTTAAACTATGTTTATTAGGATGTCATTTGAAAAAGGATTTGTCGACAACAATCCAAATATATCGTTCATTACAACCGCCCAGTTTTTTTGCAAATGAAAACATTTACCCATTCCGAATTACGGCCACAAATGACTCATTTTTGGAAAAAAGGGTATTTTTATTAAAAATTTCATAAAAATGTATTTTATTTAAAAATTTTCATAATTTCGATATTTAAAAAAAATGTAATTTTTTTTCATTTTTTATTCCTTTAATGTACTCAAAATTATTCAGTTATGGACTTCATCAGATATCCTTAAACCACTTTAGCCTTGATAAAAAAAATGCAAAAAACGTGTTTATTTAAAATGCATTTAAAGAGATTTTAAAATGACCGATTTGGAGATGTCGATTGATATTTTTATTTTAAATATATTGCAGTAAGTAAAGTAGAGCACGGTTTATAGAACGAACACCGGTTATAACGAACTTTTTTTTATAACGAACGATTTTATTGGTAACAACGCATTTGCTAACATATTTCATAAAAAATAATAATTTATAACGAACATCGTTTATAGCGAACGAACTAATTTTTTCAACTCTATTACGATTTTTCCTAAAAATTGTTACGCTTACACATTTAAAAAAACCGATATGCGCTGCAAATTTTAAAAACTTCAGCTTTTTGCTTGAAACTTCACTGAAATGAAAATTAAAATTTGTATGGAAAGTAGTTTAATAGAAGAATTGTTTCAAAATTACAAAGAAAAGTGTAAAAAAAACTAGGAGAATTAAAATAAAATCTATAATTTTATTAGTTTTTAGAAAATGTTTACCACGCTTATAGACAACTTCGCTTTTAACGAACTAAATTGTCAAGTCCCTACGAATTCGTTATGACCGTGCTCAACTGTAGTTAAAAAAAAAAATATATAATTTTTGTGTGCACCGACTCCAGGACATTTTATGAAAATTGATTATTTTGTCAAAAGATAAACAACATCTGAATATTTTCATCAAAATGAGTAGACTTTAGGAAATTAATAGAACACGTTTTTTCCGTTTTGTTCGTAAGAACAAGTGAAATTCTTTACCGTACCAATCTAAATTTTTATTGAACAACAAATAAATATATACCCCTTTAATTTTTTTTTGAATAATTTCTTTGGTATAATGGTGTGAAAAAATACGAAAAAATGGAAATTGACGCCTCTTTTAAATTCGCTACTGGTTCTTATTTGGTAAAAATTAAAGATTTGTAAAAAGTGAAATATTGTTTTCATCAATGTTTGCATTATTTTCGGAAAAATATAATTTAAGTTTTATTATACTATAATTAAAGGGATTATTGTAAAAACTTGATAAGCCACATTTATTTTTTAGTCTGTATTCGAATTTTAAAGGATAAAAAAATGCAACCAATGTACTGCAGCAGTACCTTATAATCTAGGTACTTGCAATGAGTATTCTATCAAATTAATCAATGGATGACTAGGAAATAGCGAAAATCAATAAAACAGTAAATGTGGCTTATCATGTTTTTACAATAAACCCTTCAATTATGCAAACTTTGATGAAAACAATTAAATTTTTGTTAAATTTTCAACAAAATATAAAAATAAATTTTTATAAAATGTCCTGGAAAGGAGTTTTAATATATTTTTTTTTTAATTACAACTTATTCATTTTTGATTCCAAGCATTAATTTTTGATTCCTGGCTAAAGTGGGTTAATGATATCCGATGAAGTTAGAATTACATAGCTAAATAATTTGTGTATATTAAGTGAATAAATGAAATAAATTATTTTTCTAAATATCGAATTTTTAAGTTTTAATAAAAAAAATATTTCTCCACAATTGAAACATTTTAGGCCAAAACTTGGCACAGTTTAAGATTTGCCAAAAAAGATCTTTATCCTAGATTTTTAAGCATTTGCAATAAAACTGGGAGGTGTTATGACAAATCCATATTTAAGGGACACCCTTATGTTCATATATTCTGGATAAATCCAAACACACACACAGATGCACATAGATTTGAAGTATTTTTCTTTATATTTAGTAGTACTAGTACTAACCCATGGTATCATTTGCACTTAAAGCACTTGTACTTATTACAAGATAAAGAAAAACTAAAAACACAAAAACAATCTTTTCTTTGTACGCTTTTCTTTCTCGTGATTTTACAATATCCAACTGATGCACACATACAACACACGCATACAATCAAATATTTTGCACCTGTTTTTCTTAATGCTGCTGTGACTATTGTAGATATGTATGGATTTCCGTTTCTTGTTATTTTCTCTTCTGCTTTATTTTTTCTTTTTGAATATTTGAATGTATGCATATTTTTTTTTTCTTATTTCACTCATTACACTCGAGTAGTTATTTTTGCTTCTTTTGATTTTAATTTAAAATTTGTGTCTCTGTAAATTAGTGTTAACATACTAACAAAAAATTAACTAGGAATAAAAAGGAAAGACAGGATTCCACCACGAAAACCAATTTTTTTATTCAATATGAGTTTAGTAGATAACTAAGCACTGTGGGATAAAATTAATTTTATTGAAACAAAAAAATAACCGAAAATGGGGGTTATAAAACTCTACTTCGGTTGTTTCAATACTACTTCGGTTGGGACAAGATATATAGTGCTTTGACATCCAATTATCGGTGACACCAACAAAATTATTCGTTTATAAAAAAACAAATATTCAAACGAAAAAATTACGTCATAAGTACTCGTATTTGAGGAATTTCAAAATGTTGGCTTGTTTGATGTGAGTACAATTTTGCGTATGGTTTAGATAAATCCATCGGCGTTAATCATTTACCTCAAACGTCGCAAAAGTTATGGCGGTTTTAAGCTTAAATCAAATTAAAAATATTAAAATTACAATGTTTGCTTGGATCATATTAAAATTGCATGTATTTATAGATCTCATGAGTATAACATGTCAAAATATATATTCCAGCACTAAAAAATATTCAAATACTCTCAAAAATGTATTATCGTACATCGGAAACCCGCCATCATTTTTTACAACATTTATTTTGTGCACATTTAACTGATTTTAGGTTGCTTATTTGCAGGAAATCACATTAAATACTTATATATTCTCAAAATTAAAAAAAAAAAAATATATTTTTTTTACACTATATCAATTAAGTACGTCATAAAGATTCACTCTGTACTTGTTTTGAAGTCATATTTTTTTTATCAAAAAATGCGAATCAAATAATTACATGTCGCAATATTTTTAAAAAGTTCATAAAATGTTTGCGTTTTAAAATTTGCAATGCCTTTTTGACTCGGACGTTGTGTTTACTAAGAAACTTAGTTCACGCACTACACTAGCCAATTTCAAATATAATTGTCAGTGTACGACAAAAGACTTCGGACAAAAAACGATATTTGGTCAACCAATCAAAGTTTTCAAAATTTGGCCTGCCTTTAGTTTAGGAGAACCTCGCCGATGTTGATAAAAAAAAAATTTTAAAGATTCAGATACTAAGTCAAGATTTTTTGGAGGCGGCAAGGCTTTAGAGTTAAATTTTTTAAGTTTAAATTTCTTAAAATTTACTTATCTGTTCAAATTATATCTCATTGGAAAGCTTATAAAATCTTCGCTCATATGATATATTTACATTTTTATTTTCCAGGGATGGAGCCTGTATTTCACTTTAAAGTTACAAAAGAGTTTTTTAAAAACTTAAACTTAAAAAAATTGTCTTTTAAGATTTGCCGGTTACAAAACTGACAAAAAAAAAATAAATTCTCAACTCAGCTTACGTATCTAAATTGTTCCTAAATTTCTTTTTCGAAATCGGTGTGGAGCCCCTAACGAATGACTGGCCAAATTTTGAAAATTTTGATTGGGCGCGAAAAACAACGGCTCTAAAAAAGTTAGTATTTTTATTGTTGGTCTCATGTCCTGTTTGGTAATATTTAATTTTTAAGTGAAATAACACACTTCCATCCTTGAAAAATAAAAATGTATATACAATATTATACGAAGAAGATTGTATAAGCTTTCCAATGACATATAATTTGTAACGAAAAGATAAGTAATTTCTGCAAAAATTTAAATAAATTTGCATTAAGTATGCATTTTTTAGCAATCATTTTGTTTAAAAACCAGGTGATAAAGTAGACAAGTGCATCTTCCAAATATCGTTTAAATTAATAACATGCGATATACAATTAAAAAGTTATTGCACTTCAAAGTGAAGTACTTTTAGCATTTGTTTTTTTGATATTTATGAGAACTAAAAACGTGCATAAAATCACGAGTTTTTACAAATTTGGAGATCTGAAAAAGGAAATGTACAAATGGGACCATAGAGTATTAATGTACAAAAAATAAACAAAATCAGAGTACCCGTGTTCAGATTTTTTGCGTTTTCTCATGGAATGAATGATATATTTTTTTGAAAATATTTTGTCACTCGAAATGAAAAAAGCAAGTGACTGGTTTTGACATTTACGTTCGCAGCGTTGACAACTCGTTCGAAATAGAGAAACCAAATTTTGTATGAAAACTATTACGTTTTCATTCGACTTGTACATCAAGTTATCGTTCTCATAGAAATGTAGTTAGAGAAACCCAAATCAGTTTTCTTTCGCTTAGAAAGCGAAAGAAAGCATTCTTTCGAAATCGAGAAATAGGCCAAAAGTGACTGAAAACATATAAAATCAACCACTCGATTTTCTCCACCAATTCTAATTTCAACCAACATAACTTTGATTCCCGTAAGAGCTCCACAAATTAATTTGGCAACGGCATAGTGGAATAAATTATAATTAACATATATTTTTTGAAAATTACAAAAAAAAAACAATTTTTTGAAATTCTCCGGTTTAAACCACGGATTTGCAAAAAAATGCATTTTACCTTAAAAAAATAATGTTTTCGCTTATTTTAATTAAAGCATTACAACAGTGGCTTAAAAATGTGGTATCAATGAATCACGTTGCTTTAGCCGTTAAAAAGATATGAACGATTATGTACGACTGCTTTTTTTATATTTTAGATTTTTTTCTTATTATAAAACGCGATATTTCCACAACCGTTAGAGCTAACGACCCAAAACTTGTACGATGATATATTTACATGACTATTTCCTTTCGTACCAAGTTTGGAAGGGGGTAAAGGTCAAAAATATAACGTATATTTTTTGGATATTTTTTGATGGTTTTATATGGAATGAGTCAAGCGCCATAGCAATGGCTACTAAGGTAACTAGAAGACTATTAGATATAATAAAAGGTATTTAAAAAGTCCTTATACGAAATTGTTTATATATCTATATATAAACATCTTTCGAAAATATTAGTACCCCCCAAATTGTGGTTGCTAAAGGCAATACGCGAAGTGCCCTCTATGTCATGCATGTTAAAATTTCCTTAAGATCTGAGTGTTCACCACTCAGAGCCCTCTCAAGTTAGTCCCGATATGATATCTTATTTTCTATATTTTAGTTTTAAAATTTCTTATGAAAAATATGTATTGTTTCTGAAAAACTTTATTTTTTTTTTAACTACTAATGTTTTTGCATTTAAAGCAGTTGATACCAACACTTTTTAATTTTAACGAGCTTCAACCTCCGTATATTTACAAAAATAAAGCAAATCAAACATATTAGCTAGGTTGATACTAGTATTTCGATCTGGCTAAAGATCTCATCAGAACCCGAAGTTTTAGAAAAAGTTTAGAGCCTCCATAATAGGCAGAACTTCAACAAAAAATCTATTAAACATTAATTTTGCTCCATTCTTGTCTTCTTAGTAATCAAAAGCCTTTGGTTCATAGCCCTGATTTATTATTTTGCTTTGGTGGGGTTAAGTGCTAAAATTAAACACCCGGTTTGTCAAAAAAAAGAAATTTGGCCTAAAACGCGTTTTTTTTGGTTAACTGATTAACCGTTTTTGAAAACACTAATAAAGATTCATCGCAAGTGTCTTCTATATGTGTTCGTTAAATTTTACTTGGCTAAGAGTTAATATTGACTTCGAAAAGTTAAAAACAGATATCTTTTTGTAATAGAATCTAATTTTATAGAATCGATCCTATTATTTAGGCATGTGGATTTTAAAATAAAGCTAAACGGATAAAGCAAATAGCATAATTCTTCTTGCTTAAAATAATAATCATATTATCAATCTCATCTCTAAGCTGCTCCTAGTTTAAAAAAAATATTATCACTTTGTAGTCGGATTTCGTGCAGAGTTAGCATCAAAGTCCAAAAGTAGATTAAAATTCGTGTCAGTCTGCATTCTATCTTGCATCATTAAAAAATAAATTAAAATGGATCAATGGTACTCAAAAAATTTCAAAAAAAAGTTTGGACATTCCACCAGTAGCGCTATTTATTTTTTAAAGAATACTGTATGCACAATTTTTGCTTCGAATGCATCCTGTAAAGTTGTAAATCGCGCCAATGATGAAAAAGTCAGAAAATTTTTAAAATATTTTGCCGAAAAACTGAGCTCAACAAGTTTCATGTATATTCGTGCTGTTTTTTATAAACAAAATTTTCCAAATGCAATAAATCAGACTTAGGTTGCGTTTACATTATGCTCGAAATCCAGTTTAAAACTAGATTTAGAAATCTAGTTCGTGTATCATTTTATACACTACCATATGATCGAAATCCTGTTTAAACTGGATTTCGAGGACAAATGTAAATGCAGTTATATATTGCTGTAAATCTAAAGACAAGACCAGTATTGATATTTATGGTACATATTGCCTCCCAAAGCTTAAAATCAAACTCGCTATGAGGAGTTTTTCTAGTTCTTTCGGTTTTCGCGAATTCTATAGCAAAATAATTAATCGAACTAATCAAATGTTCACGCAGGGGAAAGGACCATGTCGAAATGGATTAAGACAATTAGTGGCGTTGTAAGCGACATAGTTCTTAATCCTCCTGCAGATGCATATCAACAACTAAAATACGACTAATTGACCATTTGGCCGTATCTGAAGAGCATCGTGTTAAGGAATTATTGTCATCTGCGGATATTGGCGACAAAAAACCCTTCGCAATTACTTTAAGAGATGCGATTGCTAGCCAAAAACAATGTTAACGACGATTTTTTGAAAACTATTTGGTTACAACGACTTCCCTCTCAATGCGGCTATTATCACTGCTTCATCGGAATCTTACAGAATCTGGCCAAAATTGCTGATCGAATTTTTGAAACTTCCGCAGTAAGTACAGCCGCAATCGCAACTGTTCCCCCTTCTTCACTGGAGGGGAAAATATTGTGGGAAACTCTGTAAAATGGGACTTTGTGAAATAATTTTTTTGTCAAATAATTTTAGATTAGTCGTTTGTAATTTCTTTCAAAAATCAGTTCGTTTTTTAAATAAAAAAAATAAAATTTCGTATTTGTCATAATTTATAACGATTTAAGAGGAGTTATATTAGTGAGAAAAATGTTATTTATCCAATTTGCGGTTTGACAAAAATGGTACATGGCACCACAGCTTTCCAGGATGTTATGATTTTAGTATGATATATATATACATTTCGAAAGTATATTTAAAAATTGTCATGTCTACATTTCAGATTTATTGCATTTTAAAAACATAATATAGTGGATCACATCGAAAGTCGGGCAAGTCATGAGAAAACTTTAACACCCCGGTTGAAAATCAACATATATGCGTTTAAATATGAACATGTATGATCTCATTTATTCTCATATATGAAGTTATTTTAGGTTATGTCCATATACCACCATATAAGATTTATATGTGCTCATAGTGTTCATATGTGATCATTAATGTAAATATTACCCTCAATTTGAGTTAATGTACTCATATGACCATGTATTGAAATTTATGGATATGTATAAAAATTACATCACATTTCGTTATGCATCATTTATGAACACCTATGAATCATGTGTGGATGCATGTGGACATGTCTGAATTATGTGTGTTCATGTATGGATCCATAATTGTACATTTTATTCGGGACCTTTCAAAACAGTACAACGAAATTTGTTAAATTTATTTAATATTAATTTATTAGTGATAACAGAAAAGTAGCAATTAAATATTTCAGCTTTAATATAGAGTAAGTACGGACAATGTGGAATATCTATTATATTTTTCAGTTTTCGCCAAAGTATTGACGGTAAATTTACAAAGTCGATGTTAAAACATAACTTGATTTCTTGTTTAACTGTTTTCATTACAAAAATGCATTATCTTTGTTGTAAAAAAAGTTATACCAAAAAAAACCTACATGCTCAAACAAGAATGGGTATGTGGAGAACCTAGTGTGGAATGGTATTCCACATTACCCGCAATCAAATATAAATAGTTTTTCTTGGCCAAATAAAATTTAAAATAAAAACAGAGTATGTTCAGGTACGAAAATTAATTGAAAATTTCCAGTGAACTAATAAAACTTTTCTTTACAAAATTAACGAAAAAATTCATAAAATGGATGAAAAGCTTTATACTTATATGAAACTACCCAGCCAGAAATTAAACAAACACAGAAGTATTCTGAAAGCACTACGTATGGGTAGTTGAAACGTTTACCAAAGCAACATGTTTTTAATGATTATAGTGTTCTCAGGGCACTCAAAATGATAACCCAGATTTACGGTCTCATGTTGGTATTTTAGAGTATTCTTAAAAACGTTACAAAAACCAAACATAAAGTAGTTGTAAAGCGCTACGTCTTTTGTTTTTAAAACGCTTCCAACACATTTGAAAACCCAAAAGTATAATGATTTTAAAGTGCATTTAATGCAAAAATTGACTGTTTTCATAGAATTTTAAATACAAAATGTGAAATAATTTTCCAGTACTCCAAATACCGAAAAGAAAGTAATTTCCCATCCTCCCCAGTGCTAAAAACACATTAATTATTTGTTTATATTTTATTAGTTCGTATATATCAGAGGAAAAAGTTTTCACTTCTTCAGAAACATTTAATGAACATATCAAAGGATGTACCAAAGGAATTTCAGAGAAAATCATTTAATTTAGCGGATCTGACAAACTGGAAGGCAACACAATTCCGTTTTTTTACTGTATGGCGGTGGTATTGTTTTTACAGCATGTATTGGATGTGGAACAATACAAGCATTTTCTTATTTTATATACATCGTGCCGTATAATCCGTCCAATAAATTGGCAACACTAAGAACACATTATGTTAAAAACGATTTTAAGAAAATTTGTGGAACTTATGACACATTTTTATGGTCTAAGCTCGGTGACAATGAATATCCATAATCTTATACATATATAAGATGATGTAAATAATATGGGGACACCTATATCACAGTTTTCAGCATTTGATTTTGAAAATAGCCTAGGTTTTATAAAATCCATTGTAAAATCGCCGACCAACCCCATTTCCCAAATACAAAGAAAATTGCATATTTTTAATACCATTTCCCCAAATATATTCCATTAGTATATCCCCTCAATAAGAGCAACAAATACTCTCTTGGGAACCTTTACACACTTCTGAATCAAGAGTTGTTTTTTCTTTTGTAAATATTTATGGATTTCGAATTACATCTCTTCATCCTAACAATGTATGTTTACTACACAATGGAAATATTATGGTAGTAAAAAAAAATTTAAAGTACAAGATATTCTAAATACAAATGTGGTGATATATATATAAAAGGGCAACTGTTTTAAGGAAACTAAAAATTTTTTGACTACCCAATCTCATCAAAGGAAATAGGAATATATAATGTGAAAAATTTAGATGAAAACAACATTGCATTATTTCATACAAAAACAACTGTAATTACAGTTAAAAACAACGACTACTGATTACTACACAAACAACTGTCATGTAGTAACTGTAAAACTTTTTTGAGTGTATCCACCCATTTATAAAGTTTTAATTGACTACACTATTTCAATCAAAATTCCACAGATATCATTTTTATTTCAATAAACATCAGTAAAGTTTGTTTAAAAAGTTCTATTAAAGTAATTTAAATATGTTTTTTTTCAAACGTTCTCAGAACGTTTTGGATTTGGTATATTGTATGCTTTGATTGTACTTAGTTTTTTGAACCATCATGAATTTCTGGCTGGGTAATTTCTTAATGAAGCTTCTTTATTGAGTGATTGGAAATTGAATAAAACAAAACTATATTTTCATAAAATTTTATGAAAATTTGCATTAGTTTAGTGAAAAGTTTCTATGTACCGGTTAAAGTGTAACTTCATTTCTTCTTTGTTAAAACTCATTGATATCATGCCGGGTAGGGTCTTAGTGTGTTGAAACAAAGATTTCAAAGCTAATTAGATTTCAAACTTATTTATGAAGGCTAGAATAGGCGACCAATAACTTCAATCAATCTAAAATGTGCAAAATCGGAATAAATTATTTTTTACTATTTAGTTCAGATTGGTTCTTCTTACATTTCTCTACAAAATGTTTCGTTCTATGTTTAAAACCATCAGTTTTTATTAATGATATTGTTAAAATATCTGTTTACCGTTTTTACTTCTCCTGTAAAAAGTAAATATGTTAGTTACGTCCTTTGCATTTTATCCCAGGTAGAAATTGGGATGGTACAAAAAACGAAGAGTTTTCAAAACGTTTGTTTTTGATGGTACTAAAATAAAAGCGTTTCCAAGCGATAATTGCAAATAATACGAAAAAAAAGCATTTAAAAAACATTATTTTGGATTGCTATTCGAACGTTCGGACAAAGTATTTTAGGAATACTTTTTTATACAAAACTTACAAATATTTGTGAAATAAAAACACTGTAAAAACATTGGTTCAAAGCGTTTTTCCAACGTTTGTAAAAGTACTTTAGAAGTTCTTATCGTACCAAATTTACAACGGTTTATAAAATAAAACCAATGTAAACCATGCGTTATAAAGCGTTTTTCCTAACATTTGCCAATTAGTACTTTAGAAATACTTTTTTTTTTTACAAAATATTTTACTGATTAAAAAACAACACTGTCATAAGAGATCTATCTATATGCGACTCGGTTTCTTATGCAATTTTTTTATATGCTTTTCTCTTCATGAACCGAGTTCAATAAATCACTCATATGGCCAGCCCATAATGTAGCGAACTCTATAAAGTGTATAGTCCTTGTATATCTTTTATAAAGCACTATATTTTGAGGACGATAAAGCAATATTTTAGAGGACTTTTTCAACAACTTAATAAAACGCTAGTTAAACTATTTAAAATTACAATGTTTTGTTACTTTATTTATATTATTTTAATCATATTTTACATGTTTCATTATTTTGTGGTATTTATGAACAATTCATAAAGATCTTTATAATTTGTCTTTCGAAGCGTTTTGACAATGTTCAAAATTACAACCCTCAAAGCGGTTATCATTTGGGTCGTTTTCATAACGCTTAATAACTGTAGCCAAAATGTTCTGCAAATACTTATTTAACGATTGAAAAAGCATTTCAAAAATTTTGTTGTGCAATGTTTGAGAACGTTATAAAATACCATCCTCAGACCGTAAATTTGGGTTATCATTTTGCACATTCTCAAAACGCTTTAAATTTGTAATTTGGTATGTTCTGAAAACGCTTGTACCATCATGAAAAATGCTTTTAAAAACGTTTTAAAGATTGTATTTTTCTACCTGGGATGTGACGATATAAAAAACTGCATTTACCTGCGCAAAAGTTTAAAGCCATTTTATTGAAAAACTGTGCCATGGAACTGCCCTCGTATATATTTTCTTCGGATCAAAAAAGAAATAATGTGAAAAAAGGAAATTTGTTCAGTTTAGACCCCTTTTAATAACAGAAGCTTTTAAAACTTTCAACACACAGTTCAGATAATGGTCTTTAAAATTGCACTGCACTTGTTATTTATATTCCCCAACAGCCAGACAAAAAAGTTAGTAGAAAAATCTGTAAAAGGTTGCTAATTTCACTTTACTTGTACCAATTTTTAGTGTAATATATTATTTTAGTAACACTTTTTACTATTCAAATTTTATAAATAACTGAAGTTTTTACCAATTTTGTTGCTGATTTCAGCAAAACATTTTACTAATTTTTCAAAATCGAGTGCAAAAATTAGCAAAAAAATTTTGCAATTTTAAAAAATTTAAAATTTAAAAAAACTTTATCCGGAATAATTAAAACCTATACGATATAAAAAAAATCGCATTGACATGTTCCAAACTTTAAAGCCATTTTGTGCAAAAACTGCACTATAGATCGAAAATAAAGTTCGCCATTGAAATCAGAATGCCTGAATTATATAGAATTGGTTGGTGGTAACCTTAATAATTTTCAAAAGCTATGATTTTGTCCTCCTGTAAAATTATTGTAACTCTCAGGTAGTTACTAGCAAAGACTTAAAAAACATCGCAAATTTATGTGTGAATGTGTAACTATTTCGTCCACTGTATGTGTTTCTAAGGCCCCACAGTGAATTATAAATTTATCTCCAAAAAAAAAAAAAACACAGAAACACTACAAAATAGCATGCAAATAAGTATAACACCATAATCAGAGCATAACTTTTATTCATTTTAGGAGTTTTGCCAAAAACTTTTATAACATTAGTCGTAGAACCGTAAATATTATTATACACTCACTCGTCTTATGTTCCACACACCATGTCATTCTACTGTTTGGTTGGTTGCTCCCGGTTTGGCAAATGTACTCTGTTCTATATCTTTGATACACCACCAACCTACATGAATATTCCATATAACACTCCGTTTTTTCTCTAACTTTCTGGTGTTGCACACAATATATACAACTTTTGCCAAAATTACAAAAATATATTAATGCACCTGACAAATAGATTATTGCTTTGCAATTTATACATTTATTTCATTTCATTTGATTTTTTCCCCCTGGTTTTCTGTTTTACATTAACTTTTTTTTGCACTCACTATGAATTTTTTATTTATATATCTAGATTTTTATTTTACCACATTGTGAAATTGTTATGACATGGTGACTTGGAAAATTTCATTTTCTTTTAAAACCATGCAAATAAGACTGTGCATTTTTTTAAAAAATGTATGCATATTTATGAAAAGAATAGATATGTAAGCAAAATGTTAGGATTATAATTAACATGGCATACACGTTTAAAGAATTGTCTTTAAGTTACATCAAACATTGTGATTTATACAAATTTTAATTTTCAACTATTATTAAATTTATTAAAACTTAAGAAAAATTTGTACCTTATAATTTATATTTTTAATGCACGTTGGTCATAGGAGATACTTTTGGCATACCCGAGCAAAAAACTATATAAAGTTTTGTATTTTTCATCGGAAAATATATTATAACATGTGATTATATATGATGGCATGCATAGCCATATATTGTTATATTTTTCTTATATGGTAAGATATAACACGATATATTTTTATATATTGACCTTTATAAAATTAGATAGTAGACATATAAGCTATACAAAATGAAATATGGTAGTCATATATAATAATACATTCTCATATATAACATAATATATAATCACATATGGTACAATATAAACTATATAATTTAAGATATGATATAGTATATACTATCTTTTAAAATTTTTTTTTTTTTGTAATCTAAGATATGCTTATATGTGGTGACATATTTATAATACAAGTTAATACATAATTATATATGACATTAAATGATGTAAGATATAACTATGTAAGATTCAAAGATTAACAAATAAGTTTAAGGTATGATTATATATGGTCCAACATCATTAATATTTCTTATTCTTATCAGATATAGTTATATGTTGTTATATATAACTCCATGCGTAATTATATATGCGCCAGAAGACTAAATTAGTTTTCTTTAAACCTTTATTAAATTTTACTCAAAATTAATAATGTCATGGATTTAAGTAAATCCAATTTAATCTCAAAATATCCTATTCGATCCACCAAAAATTTCTTATCTTTGAGGATCTAATTAGATCCAAATTAATCCCATGCGATATTAATAGTTTTTGAATATATTCGTATTTGTATATATTACAATATAATTATTAACTACATTGAATAACGGCTGTTTAAAAAATAATGTTCGCAATTTTTCATAAATTTCAACGAAAAAAAATATATATATTTTTTCATATAAAAAGATTCTTAATTTCCTTAATATCAAAAATCTGAAAACTTCGACCATATCGGGATGATATGATTTCTTCATGCCACCGTTACATACCCAGCAAAAATACACATTACGAAATAATGAGTCTAGTAAGTAATATAAACTCGAAGGTTTGGACGTATTACCCTTTATATTATAATTCAAACTTTTTTATATGAAAATGTTTCAACAGTAATGAGTTACGCATTACTAGCAAGCCTTACGTAAATGTGAATTATAATGGCTTACCTGTATACATACAATGGTGTGAATAATAAGCAATCAAAAGAAGGACAATAAATAATGAGTCTAAAATTAGATTTTGAAAAAAAATTACGAATTAAACAAATTACTATTAATTTTTCTTAAAACATTGTTGAGCCGTTATCGATCCCGAGTCTTCAGCTTAACAGGTGGCTTCTCTATATCCTGAGCTACCTAGACATATAACATTTGATAGTTCAAAACACGAATTACCTTACCTTTAAGTTTACAAACAGACAAATTATAATGAGTCTAAAAATAGATTTCAAGAAAATGTTGTAAAATTATATTTAGCTGAAAGTAATAAGATGAATAACCAATTATTTTTCACCAATTGTTTTTTGTTTTAGAATAATACATTATAAGTTTCTTATCGGTAACCCATTATTTATTACTCAAAATAATACAGAAGGTAATAAGTACTTATTACAAAACTAATGTATGAAACAATAAGTAGTCATTACCGTGTTTTTGCTGGGTATGATTCTCAATTCGATAGGAAGGCAAACATTTTTAAGATCTTGGTAAAAATGGCCAAACACAAATTTCTCGCGGTGCACCGCACAGTGTCGAGTTCTCATATAACGTGTGGCCAAAAATATAAGAAGTGATCAAAAATTATGAAATTTGGCACACATGCTTTAATTGATAAAATATAATCAAACCTAAAATTTGGTAATTTTAAGTCCATGGATTCGTGTCCTTCCCATATACCCTGAAATTAAAATTACCATAAGGGAGAGACAAAAAAATTATGGCTCATTGAAATTTTATACAGACATTAGTTTTATTAACTTTAATGCTTCGTCCAAACTTCGTTTAATTCAGCACAAGGATACGCCTACCTTGAAAATGTCCTTATCAAAAAAGTAAAAATAAGAGGAAGCTAATTTAATGTCCTTATTAATTTGTCACGCGAATTACTTATAATGGGTTATATGTGTAACTTTATATTTAACTTTTATCCAATGCTGAGCAAGCTCTTGCTAACCTCCCGTACATCCTTAAAAACATTTAAAATCCGAAAATTGTACCACAAATGAAAAAATAGAGGCGGAGGAGATTAGAAAAATAAACAAAAATCTAAAAATAGACTATTGATGTTTGTTAGTGTTGGTCACTTCTGAGTATAATATACCATAACAGAAAAGCTAATAGGAAAGAAAACTGCAATTTAGCTGCATTACATTCGAGACAATACTTGGTTGTGATCGCTAAATGGTCATGACTTGGTATTGTTACGTTTGTAATGTAAGAAGAAGCGCAGGTTTGATTCTTACAGTCGGCAGGTTGTTAAATAATGTATAATAAATATAGAGACAATCTGTATCTGATAAGACACAAATAATAATACAATTTAAATGTAAAATCACTGATGACGCCTGTCCATTAAAAAGACAGAAACTAGTCTAGTCTGATTTGAAAATTGATAGTGTTTATAATTTTTGAAGAAAAAAAGGTTTATTCTTCTTCTAAGCCTCAACCTTTCTAAAAATAAAAAAAAAAAAAACTAATTTAAGTTATAAACATAAATTTTATTTCTTATATATATATACATATATATAAAACATAGATACGGGTATACCTTCTAAAATCGAAAAATTATTCATACAACTGAAGAAAACATAACTTGAGTTACTAATGATAAATTAATACATACTGAAATATATCACGGATCTATACTGATATTGACAATAAAAAAACATTTACAAATTTGTATATGCTAAAAAACATACTTATAGCAATAAAATATTGGCTAACGGTATATCGCGTATGATTAATATTTGTAAACATAACAGTGTTGCAATTAGAATTACATACTCTATTACAAATATATCAGCCGTTACCAAAACAGATTTGAACTTACATATAACAAACATATGTAAAATTTTAGGTTTTTTCCGCTAAATCTACCATGATGCATGAAAACCTTAACTTTGAACTACAGTAATTCAAAACATACGCGAAACTTTTAGATAACCGTGTCTATTTCTGTAGTCATCATTGCCATAAATACGCGCCGTAGCTATTCTATGCTAGAGATGTGAAGAAAACATATGTTTTTTGGCGATCATCGATACATGCAATATACGCGTTCGATGGGCGTTTTCATCACTTTTGTTCATCGCCAACATTGACGCGTTTGACAAGAGAATGTTTGTTTTTTCTATTAAAACATGAAAATTCGTTAAGTTTTTAACTATTTTTCGAATTATTCAACTCCTGCAGAATAACAAGATAAAGTTTAAAAAACAAAATATTTTGTATTGCAAAAAAAAATTATATATTTTTGCAAAAACACATAAAAATTATGAAACTTTCTTCACTTCATATTTAGTACATGCAAAACTAATAAAAAAAGCAATTTAATTGCAATATAATTAATAAATTAACATTTTTTAATGTTGTTTGTGCTTTTGTTCAGCTTTGTTTATTTTTTTTTTTTTGGAGATGGTTAAAATTTGATAGATTTAATCGATAATTTTTCACGCGTGGTTTAGAATGTGTCGAAAATCATGGGTGGTGAAAGTGAAGAGTCGTTTACCGACAAAGTGATGTGCGTATTGTGGAATCGACATGAATATTTCACATATAAACTAATAGAAGTGTTTTCTATAAAAAAATTCCAATTCCAGTGTTCACCTGCACCTGTGGTCGCAGGATGTTTGAAATGTTGCCAATATATTATGATCGCCACCCTCTTTCATAATTTGAGTTACGTTTTTTGTGTAACTCAACAAAAATGCTATTCGGTCACCCTATTGTCCGTGCTTGATCTAACATTTTCGTGATTCAATTTTTCGGATTTACAATTGTATGAAGTTCAAAATATCATATAATTTTGTTAATTTTATCTTGAGGCTTTTTCAATTTTCTCACATATACAATATGGGCATAAAAATTGTTGTTTCTCGAGTACTTTATTACTGCGTGCGAAAGTATTTGAATATTTTAAATTTTACACATGTTTTCATACAAAAATATTATAATTTTTGACCACAATGTTTAACCCTTAAACATGAGAAAGCGATATGAAAAAAAAACACGTGTCTAATATTTCTTTGTCCTCAGCAATATATCAAAATTTCATTAAAATCTGCGTATTTACCACTTTGTAGTTTCCTTGCTAGTGGAAATCTGATTTTACGAATGTTGCGTGAGTATAAAAATTCCACTTTTAAAACTGATCAACTTTTTTAATAAGCTTATAAAACTCTTGCTGACTAATCTTTGTGTTTAATCCCGGTACCGTGAAATAACTCCCAATGAAATAACTCCCAATGAAATAAGTCCAAAAAAAAAATGAATGAGTCCCAATTTTAATAAATGAAATTACCTCCAAAGAAAAAATTAAATAAGACCCAACATTTGGGAGTTATTTCATAGTAATAAAATAACTCCCAACAAAGAATGAAACAACTCCCAATGAAAAAAGTCCCAAAAAAAATTAAATAATTCCCAATTCAAAAACATCGAATTCTATTTATTCATAAATACATATAAAAATGTACATGCGGCGTGGCGCATGCGATTCGCGGTCGTGGCCGCGCCTATAGGACGCGAAACACGGTAGCGCCGCAGTACGCGAATCGTACGCACCGCTTCCAGAGGTGGCATGTCATAACGTCCAATGACATAATGTCCATGGACGTTAGTAGTGGGGGAATGGGGCTTTTGTAACGACGCAGCAGAGCAGTCGGCAGAGGGCTGAAAAATGCATGGGGCTTTTGTAACGACGCAGCAGAGCAGTCGGCAGAGGGCTGAAAAATGCATGGGGTTTTTGTAACGAAAAAGCAGCGCAGTCGGCACAGGCTGAAAAATGCATGGGGTATTTGTAACAAGGTGAAATTTTTGTGATATAAAATTTGAAATTGAAAATTAAAATTAAAAATTGAAAATTAAAATTAAAAATTGAAAAATAAAAATTGAAAAATAAAAATTGAAAAATAAAAAATGGAAATTGAAAAATAAAATTAAAAATAGAACATTGAAAATAAAAATTGGAAATTGAAAAAATAAAAGTTTGAAAAATAAAAATTAAAAATTGAAAAATAAAATTGAAAAATAAAAATTGAAAAATAAAAAATTGGAAATTGAAAAATAAAGTTGAAAATAAATAAAATTAAAAAATAAAAATTGAAAAATAAAAATTGAAAAATAAAAATTGAAAAATAAAAAATTGGAAATTGAAAAAATAAAAGTTGAAAAATAAATTAAAAAATAAAAATTGAAAAATAAAAAATTGGAAATGAAAAAAATAAAAATTAAATTAGGGTTATTCTTATTTTTTGATTGTTGTTTTTTGGAATGTGATAAATTTTATTTTTAAAACATTGTTTAAATAATTTAGAAATTAAGATGGTCCTTATAAAAATTGAAAAATAAAAATTGAAAAATAAAAAATTGGAAATTGAAAAAATAAAAGTTGAAAAATAAAAATTAAAAATAAAATTGAAAAATAAAAAATTGGAAATTGAAAAAAATAAAAATTAAATTAGGGTTATTCTTATTTTTTGATTGTTGTTTTTTTGGAATGTGATAAATTTTTATTTTTAAAATTGTTTAAATAATTTAGAAATTAAGATGGTCCTTATTGATGTAAAGAAAAAATATCGATGGCTGTTTTTGCAGTAAGAAACAAAAATATTAATGATGGGTGTGAAAATATAAAGGAAAAATTTTAAATTTCTGTGTGTGAAAAAATGTTATTCTCTAAATATTGTTTTAATAAGATGGTTTTATTATTTTAGGTGTGGAGGATATTTTTTGGCTAGAAGCGTGAAACAAGGGGCGGTCATATGTTTAGAACTCTTTAATCTACAATGTAAAATTTGTGTTGAATTTGTATAGGAAGCAAAACTCTGCTTGCCAACATAGCGTTCGCAACTAAAATGTGTTTACATAAATAAAATTCTTTGAGTAGTTTTATGCCATCACTAAGGAGGGTTGTAATGAATAATAAAATAGGAATCAAAACTTTGTTTGACACCATATTGCTTAAAACTATTTAAAATTTGTTTAGGGTCAAAGTAAAAGACAATTTGTATTTACATATGTTTTAATATTAATTTGTTTATTAAACACTTAGATGTTTATGATACATTTCAATTAGATTAATTACAGCTTGACTTCTATGTCTATAGATGAAGCAGCTGCAAGTATCTGGTCCCTCTATGCAACTATCAATAGACCATGGACAATCGATAAAATGCTCCCCATGCATCGAGTCTATGCACTCCTTATGTTCAAATTCATCCATTATATTCATAAAGTTTAATATGAAGTGGAGATCCTCAAAGGAAATGTATCCATCATACTCAAAAAGAAATGCGTTAATTCTTTCGCGTAGTGTCGGAAATTCCATCATTATTTCAAGATTGATGTTTCTCCTTATCTGTATTTTTTAATACTAATTAAAAAATTTATTTTTCTTAATGTGAGGAGAGGATACTTGACAAATATATCCCCAAACTACTAATTATATAAGAGTGAGGGAATACAATGATTTATCATGCACTTTCCTTCACTCTGGCTCGATCAATTGGAGGGTGGAGTTAAGGCATAAGACATTTTTCAATTATTTTCCTTAATTTTAATTATAGGAATGTAAGAACAATCATTCAGTAAAAAGCCGTCCAATAGTAAAGTCAAAAATGGATATTTCATCATCTCTAATTAATAAGTTTAATAATTTCAACAGTAAACCAATTCTATATATTAAAGACATGGAGAATTTAAAATCCTATACTGTGTTGAAAGCCATACGAATTAAAACTAAATTTGGTGAATGCATAAGACTTGAAGTCGAAAATAACATTATATTTCTACCAACTAGATATAACGCCATGACTGAAGAAGAACTAGTGGAATTATCCTCTGGAAATTACTGCATCAAAAAAGAATCTGGAGTAGACGAGAAATCATATCAATTGCAGCTGGAGCAATTCAATTTAAATAATGAATATATTATTCTTCAAAATAGTACATATCCAGTATGGAATTAAAATGTAAATAAATATTATTAAATAAAACAAAATTATATAGTTTATTTAAAAAAGTTTTCTTTTTATTTATTATAAATTTCATACAAAAATTGTAGGCATAAATGTCCACAATTATACGAATTATATTTTTGATGTTGATTGTAGTTATATTCTAAATTTCTACCCAAGTATTTTACTACTTCCAACGGTGGCTGCAAATTTCCAAAACTATCAAAATATTCATTTTGTTGATTATTTTTATAGTATGCTACCCAATGTGTTCCAGAGCCAATTGATGAATCTAAATTAATAATTCCACATTCTTTGAGTCTAGGACGTTTGGGGAGTGAGTCTCGCATAAAAATACCTCTAAAATAGGGAATATGTGTGGCAAACATCCTTAAATCAACATCAGTGAGTGGTCTTTTGGGTAGCATCTTTAACAGTTTTTTGATGATTTATTGCATACAAGACCATATCCTTTTTTATATGGCTTAAGAAATAATCCTTTTCCCATTGCAATAGCCTCCATTGTTTTATTATGTTTAATGGCCTCATCAAGATTTTGCTTAGCATTTTTAGCAGTGTTAATTGCTTTAGCAATAGCTGCTCCACCAGAAGATAGACTACCTAAGGCTCCAAGTGCTGCAAGAATTGGTACTAAAGGCAAGAAACCTCCAATTTTTGGAACATTTATTATGCGAGGTATAACAACTTTAGATTTTTTTCCTTTTAGAGATTTATTGATAACTCTACGTGCAATTTTAATAGCGTCATTAATATCTCTAGGTTTTTCCTTCTTTAAACTTTTGTAGCCATTCTTATCGCATCGTTAAAAATTTTCTTTCCACTTTTGTATTGACCCTTTACTCCCATTCCAAATTTAACTTTTGCTTTCATTGCGTTGCTTACAAAATATGCATTTGTTTTCTCGCCAATACTACTATCCTCGGCTAAAACTCTTTCCCAAGCACGATTTTCAAGTATTTTATCAGCTTGATGTCGTTTATTAATATCCTTATTTTGGGAATATGCTATATCGTGTTCTTTGCAAGCTGCATCCAAAGGATTTATACCCTTATCACCTCTATTAATTCGATTTTCTAATTTAGTGCCTGGTCCACAATATTGATAGCCTGGTAAATGTAATTCAATTGGTAAGGAATTGATAATTTTATCAAACACTCCACTCCCATAGATAGTTGAGGTACGATTAATTGATTTATTATAATGGAAAACCATTTTATATCTAGAAAATTAATAAAATATTATATTTTTAGAGTTTTTATTTTATTCACAAAAATGCGCTTGATCAAGCAACATAATAATATTATTGTAAGGAATGTAGATTCCTCAACTAGTATCCTCAAGAAAGTAAGACATAATATCTTATTACCCAATTCTATTAGATGTCTTATAGTTGGACCATCCAACTGTGGAAAGACTAATGTGATGATTAGCCTAATTGAAAGTCCAAATGGACTTAAATTTGAAAATATATATTTATACTCGAAATCACTTTATCAACCTAAATATGAATATTTAAAGAGGCTTATATCACCGATAAAAGGAATGGGATATTTCACATTTTCTGATAATGAGAGTGTTATGCCGCCAGATGAAGCCAAAAATAACTCAATTTTTATATTTGATGATGTTGCTTGCGAGAAGCAAAATAATATTCGAAAATACTTTTGTATGGGTCGTCATAAAAATGTTGACTCCTTTTATTTATGTCAGACTTATACTCGAATTCCAAAACATTTAGTACGAGATAATGCAAATATGATTATAATGTTTAAGCAGGATGAAATGAATATGAAGCACATATATAGCGATCACGTTGGAATGGATATGAGCTATAAGAAATTTTACGATATATGTCAAGAATGTTGGAAAGACAAGTATGGATTTTTAATAATAAGCAAAGATGATGATTTAGATGCAGGTCGCTATAGAAAATCGTTTAATATTTTCATTGAAATATAAAAGGATGAATTCATAAATATTAGTTAGTTACGAATAGATCATTGAATCAATTAGATCGATATCAGACCAGCCAGCAGACACCTGATCTGATAAACCAGACCAGCCAGCAGACACCTGATCTGATAAACCAGACCAGCCAGCAGACATCTGATCTGATAAACCAGACCAGCCAGCAGACATCTGATCTGATAAACCAGACCAGCCAGCAGACACCTGATCTGATAAACCAGACCAGCCAGCAGACACCTGATCTGATAAACCAGACCAGCCAGTAGATATCTGATCTTGCCGATATCTAATAATAATTTCAAAAACTAATAAACGATGGAGGAAAAAGTTTTGGAAGAATTAGTAAAGACGAGAAATGCTTTGAAAAGGAAATTTCAAAGTATAAAATTTGATGAATCTAACACATCTAAACAACTCAAAGATACATTTAGGCCTATAACGAAACCATTGAAGGAATTTATTGATATTTCTAAAAATACGAATACAATTTCAAAAATTATTAAAGATGAAATTAAAAATGAAATGGCTAATTATTCAAATATAACTTTTAACAAACCACCAATGAAATTCGAGTCAAGTACTCCGAAGAAAGAGCATATAAGTACTAATGGTGAAGATGAGACGCAAAAGTCTTTATATAAGACAAATGATGATGAAAATTTCTATTCTCAAGAGGTTACAATAGAGAATGATGATATTAATGTTCCAGCAAATCCGATAGATTTATCCTGGTTGGGTAAAAAAAATATGTTGGATACTCTATATGGGCCACATAAAAATTCTAGTGGAGAATGGAAATTTGGTAGCAGCAATATAAAAATAAATGACGATAAAATTGAGGTAGGAAACCAAATGTGGCTCCTTACACCAGGTCTTTATCAGTTAATGTTTTATTCAAAACCAATGAATTATGATAAAACTGAATTGGAGATTTACAAGAAGATTTTAATTGAAACAAATGCTCATAAAAGAGATTATAAATCCGATGGACAGCTAAAAGGCACCAGAGCATATAAATATCGAAACATTATAAGTAAATTATTTAAAAATGATAAGATAGGAAGTGGTTTAATGAAATTGAATTCAAATAAATCAAATTATATATATTGGAATGATCCAAATGAGTTGGTTGATCGCCTTCGGCTATTGATAGCATCACAAACAGCTGGTCATAATAATCATAATAATGAAATAGTCTCAATAATTGAAGAATTGCGAGAAGCTGATATTATTATATAAAATCTATTGATGATCAAGTTGAATAAATATTCCATACATAACATTCAACAAGTTTGGATGTCATATATATTGAAAATTACAATTATGAGAAATTTAATATAAAATAAATAAAATGTTGCCAAAGTGCTTAATTTCATTGTGGATAGCGTTAACATCATTTACTAGCAAAACAAGAGGAAATATATTCAAATTATTTTGGAAGAAAAAGACTCACCATCAAAAATTTTCTTATTCATATAAAACAACAGAAATAAAAGAAACAGTCTTATAGAGAGCAATAATGAATACGAAACGAATTCTCGTAAAAGAGTTGCATAAACAAGCTAGAAAAAATTTTCAACGTCGCAGAGTTGTGATGAAAGGTATAGATGATTTGTGGCAAGCTGATCTGGTTGAAATGGGGAATTATTCTGCATATAATAATGATTTCCGATATCTACTAACAGTTATTGACACATTTTCAAAGTTTGCTTGGGTAGCACCACTTAAATCGAAAAATTCAACAGATGTTGCCAAAGCGATGGAAGCGATATTTAAATTAGGACGTATACCAAAAAATTTACATACCGATGATGGTAAAGAATTTTTTAATAAGTTTTTTCAAAAGCTGGTACAAAAATATAATATAAATCACTACTCAACGTATAGTGTAATGAAGGCATCTATCGTAGAGAGATTCAATAGAACCTTAAAGGGAATGATGTGGAAAGAATTTAGCTATAATGGATCTTATCATTGGATTGAGCTATATAAAGAATTAGTTGACCGATACAATAAAAAAATTCATCGAACAATCAAAATGGCACCCATTGATGTCAATTCTAAAATGAAAAAATGTTGTTGGATACCGTGTACAATCATCTAAAAATATATAAAATATCAAAGTTTCATGTTGGTGATTATGTACGCATCAGCAAATATAAGCATATTTTTGAAAAGGGATATACCCCAAATTGGACAACAGAAATTTTCAAAATTAAATCTGTAAGAAATACATATCCTACAACATATATTTTGGAGGATTATCAAGGAAATAATATTGAAGGAGGATTTTATGATGAAGAACTTTCAAAGACTCGCTTTCCTGATACATATCTCGTTGAAAAAATTTTAAAAACTAAGGACGATAGAGCATATGTTAAATGGTTAGGGTTCTCAAATCAACACAATTCTTGGATTAATAAAAATGAAATATTATAAGATTCTAGCACTAAGTATAAAAGAGCATACTATTTTATATTTTAATTTAATCATATCGAGATCCTCAATTAGTAAATATCTACAGCACAAGAAAATGGACAAGTTTTTTAAGAGCTCTGAAGTAAAATATGAAAAACTGAAATATTGTAATTATTGTGGCAGTAGTGATCACACAGAAGATAAATGTCAACGTAAAAAGGAGGATAATAAAGCTAATAAATAAGAAACATTCTATGAAATAATTTACAATTTTAATTTTAAGAGTTATATATATATGTACTGATTATATTTAATATTAAATAAAAACATTTATATTGCTTAAGAAATACACATTTTTATTTCATTTATATCACTTACTATTTGACCAGCAAAATGTCAATAACATTAACATTGAGCGGAAGATCATCTGATTTATCAGCAAATTATTTTCCTCGCATAAATTTAAATGAAGACTATGAATGTGCATTGATTGATTTTTATTCATACAATAGCATACCAAATGTTGATGACTATAACAATTTATTTCAAATTGGTAATGATGTTATTAAAGTGCCCATTGGATCATATGAATTGAAAGATATTGTTAATTTTATAAAAGAGGAATATGAGAGACGTAATGTAGGAAAAGTTATTAATATGGAGGCGAATAATAATACAATGCAAGTTCAAATATTTACTTCCGATGATCCAATATTTTTCAATGGCGAAAATTCAATAGGACGATTGTTAGGTTTTAATAAAAAAATCTTAAAACCTAAGGAATATCACCTATCTGATTTGCCAGTGAATATTTTTAAAGTAAATCTCTTGCGTATAGAATGTAATATTGTAGTCAACACCTACATAAACAATTCTCATGCACATACATTGCATGAGTTTGCAATTAAAGTTCCACCTGGATATAAAATCAATGAGATACCGAGGAATCTAATTTATTTACCAGTGAACTCCAGAGAGATAAGTTCTATATCTGTACGGATAGTTGATCAATACGGGGATTTAATTAATTTTCGAGGAGAAGAAATAACAATTCGTCTTCATTTAAGACCAAAAATATAATGATAATTTATAATAATAAGGATTCTAATAAAAATACATCCTCATTCACAACACAATCAACAGTTAAATCAACTTTATTATCAGATAAAAAAACAAATTTTTCTCAAAGAAGCTTAACACGAACAAATATAAATTTTCTCAAATCATTAAATTTGCAATTGAAAATATAATGAGTTCAATAATAAATGTATTGGATAAACCCTTGTCGGATGATAATATTATAAAAAAGGATTATCACACATATACACCATACTTGCAATCATTTAACAATAATGATGAAATACGGATATCCATACAAAATCAGGACTTGTATGTTTTACCTAGTGAGAGTTTTATTTACGTTGAAGGTTCTGTTGAAGACACTAACGATGCAAAATTAGTAGCATCTACCAGAAATTGCCGTTTAAAAAATAATTTTGTCGCTTACTTGTTTGATGAAATACGATATGAGCTCAATGGTATAGAAATTGATCGCACTCGTCATCTAGGTGTTTCAACTACAATCAAAAATTATGTCTCCTTGTCCGCTGCGGATAGTATTATTATGAAAAATGCTGGTTGGAATAAAACTGAAGATTTGGATGTACTAAATGGACACTTTAATTTTTATATTCCACTGAAACTTTTAATGGGATTTGCTGAAGATTTCAATAAAGTAATTTTAAAATCTAAACATGAATTAATTTTACTGCGTAGTAAAAGTGATGAAGGCATGGTATATTCAACAGTAGCTACTGAAAAACCAAAAATAAAAATTACAAATATTTCATGGAGAATTCCTCATGTACACTTATCGGATTTTAGTAAATTAAATATGATGAAAGTGATAAAAAACGGAGAAAACTTGCCAATAGCATTCCGCAGTTGGGATTGCCATTATAATCCTCAACTAACAACTGGAAATAGTCACATTTGGAATGTAAAGTTAGCTACCAACAGAGAACGTCCACGTTTTGCATTAATAGCCTTTCAAAATGATAAAAAATTTGTTCATTGTAATATAACTAATCTCAAAGTTCACTTGAATTCAGAATCGTATCCTTATGATGATCTTAATATTAAATTTGCTAATGAACGATTCGCTATTCTCTACGATATGTATGTGAGATTTCAACAAAACTATTATATGAGAGATCCTCAACCCATCCTGAATTGTCAAGAATTTAAACATAATGCTCCTATTATTGTCATTGATGTGAGCCATCAAAATGAATCTACTACAAACGGTCCAATTGATATAAAAATTGAGTTTGAGACAAGCAGTAATATTCCAGAAAACACGTCTGCCTATTGTATTCTCATCCATGATCGATTAATTGAATATAATCCTTTAACTGCTCAAGTACGCAAAGTTGTTTAAAAAAATACATCAATTTTAAAAAAGAAAAATTTTTATACTCATCCTGTAATAATTAATTTTCCTCAAACACTTTAAGAGAAACACGGTTATTTTCATAATTTTTTCTAAAATCTTTATAAAATATCATCTATTACATAAGAAATATTTAAAAAAATTAATTTAAATCTAAATAAAATAAAAATTATAATACAATTAAAAATTAATACAATGTTTTATTTACATCTTCCAAATCAATATTTCTAAATATATCATCATCACTATCAATCTCCATAAACATATCACTAATATTATTATGAACATTTAAATTATTATTTTCAAATATCATCATTAAATTTTCCCTATCATTGTCAATTATTTGAGCGTTAGAATTAACACAATCATCAACATTATGTTCACCACACTTTTCACATCCTTTATCCCCACATTTATTATTCGCATTACCAAAACATTTTTTTCTAGACTCATCATACCTAAAATGCCCCCTAGAAATTGTATGTATTTGATCATCCATAATAATTCGTTTATCATCATTATAACTTAAAACAATCTTATTTATCGATCGCGTAAGTAATTGATGTTTATCAGATCTAATCACAATCATATTGTCAGATATATTTTCTTGTTCAAATAAGACTCTCTTATAATCAGTTATGCTGACTTTATCTATCACATACTTTTTTACACCTTTAGACTTTTTAACCTCTTGTATGTCAATGGTTTTAATGGCATACATTTTGGATCTTAGACCTACAAATTCAGTCATTATGTTTCCACTATTTTCATCCTTCATCATTCCTAATACCTTTTTATTGACTAGTGGTAAGTTGTACGGATTATTGGGATGAAAATTTGATGTATCAAATTTGGTATGAATATCATTTCGAATGTCATCATAAAAGTCATCTGTTTTAATAGTATATATAAAGGAGTCGGTATCCATATAGTTAAGTGATATATTTTCCCCATATTTTTTCTTTATGTATCCATAATGGAACTCATACATATGGAATTTTGAAAGTTCTAGTACAACAAAACCTAAATATATAGGTTTATCATAAACTATATTCATTTTCTTTAATTCTACAGCATAAAGATTATCTGCAAATTTAGACACGCTTACAAAGTTTGGTTTTGAAATTAGACTTCGAAGCCCTAAGTGATTTTTATTAGAAGTTTCCCACTCTTCTGCAATCCTAACATCTCTACGTTTTTCAACGTTTTCCATAGTTTTCCCATAAACTGCATTGTTCATGAGTTTATAGAAATTTTTTTCAAATTCGGTAGTTGATTGTGATCGCTTTTGAGTGTTTAAATCAATATATTTTTCTAACCATGCTTCTTGTTTGTATTGCAGTATTCTATGAATTTTTTCCAACTTAAGTCCATACCTAAGACATTGTTTGAGATTTCTATAATCTATATGATACTTTATTTTTTTATCTAAATCAGCAATAAGCTTTTTATGCTTTGAATTGCCTACTATCTTATTTTTGGGGGCAAAAGGTAAATCATTGTGATCATCATGGATAGAATCGGGATATACTAAATCTACTTCTAAAATATATCCCATGGGTGAATCATTTGCTATTTGATTGACATCAAAAGACTCTACTTTTTCCGCATCCAACCATTCAAATCCTCCAGTCGGAAGATATTGAGACATTGCCCAACCATATAAATTATTGGCGTCCAAATATGCTAAAAACACTGATGGCTTACTAATATCATAATCTTCTAAGTATTTGTTATTGGCCTTAGAATATCTCTGTGAACATTGTACTAGTCCACCTCTTATTCCCTCATATATGAAGTTGTACATTTCTTCATCAGTTAAGAGTTCTAATTCAATTTTTGTTATTTTTAGCATAGCATCCCAAGAAAGAGCTGGAGCAGTATAATAATGACATGGATCAAGTTTATACACACTCTTACAAACTTTTCTAAAGTTTTCGAAAATATCCGTAAGAAGAAGCACATCAGTTTTAAGATATAATATGGTATATTCTTGAAGATTTTTACAATTAAATTCATTCCAAACCATGTTTGCATGTTCATAATCTTCTAATGAACATTCTGAATTATTTAAAATATTAAAGAATTTATCTCGACTAGGGAGCTCGGTCTCATTAAATCTTTCCATTGAATCCATGTATGAATATGGAAAAACCCCCTTTCTTTTAATTAAATTAAATTTATTTTCATCGCTAAAATATTCTCTAACTTCATGCAAATCACCAGCATGTAAATTATTAGCTAGACTTTCTATACTTGACGCCATAAATCTATATGAGTCTAAAAAGCGAAGTTCGAGCTTTTGTTTATTTCCAACATCAATGGTTAAAGTTATTGAAATATAAACTTCCTTGTTTAGAGGAATGACTTTAATAGCACCACCTTCTACGCTATTTAATTCTTTGAAAAAAAGATGTGAGTCGTAGGCCGATAGATTATGGAAGAAAATTGGTATAAATTTGGGGGTTCTATATTTGATATTACAATTATTGTGTGCTGCACCCCTAAATTTTCCACTAATATGACAGTGATCTCTTACTGTATAATTTTTAGGATCTGTATTTAACTTTTCACCACAAATATGACAATTTATAGTTGAATTAAATGAAATAATTTCTTCGGGGGATAATGACATGTCTACTACCTTACTAAGATGATTTTTATAAATTTCTTTGGCATCTTTTACAATATTTGCTACAAATGATGAAGGTGAATCTTCACCGAAATGAATATGAAATTTTGATAGACTATTATTATAACTACATTTAATATTATAACTATATGCACAAGCTACATGCTTTTGCACATTGGTAGTTTTGTCACTCACTTCTTCATTTACTACCTTCAAAATAGATTCAAAATCAGCATAAATGGTGAAGGGTACATCCAACTCTCTATGTTCATTTTTAAAACATAATCTTGATTCTCCCCTCTTTGGCATTGTTGGAACTCTCTTTCTACAAAGCTCCTTATGGGTTTTTAACCTCTCTTCAGTATCCGTATGATATAGACATGAGTTGCAGATAAATACTTTGGATTTATGTGAGCTAATACTTGTACGCAAAAGTCTGAAATATATATATAAAAAATTAAATTTTTATAAATATATTTATCATTACTAATTTAAAGTTGTAGTTTTACCTTGATATGTCATGTATTAGTATATAGTGTGATAATTCATCCTTTGATATCAGAAGAAGATTGATGTGTATTGATCTTTCCTCCCGCGTCAGATGATATGGTCCAACGATTATATTACCATCAAATCCAAAAACATTAATACTTATCGAATTTTGTTTTTCGAATTTTTTAATATCTGTTACTTTTAGAGGAAATTCTAGATTATCGAAGTTCAGCTCCACACATCCCACAGTTATTTTACTAGCAGCAATATTAGATATATTATAAGAATTACACTTTACTTTTTCATCTCTGCGTAAATCTCGTTCAGAAAAAAGTGCTGCTATCAAACACCATTTAAAGCAATACACATCATTGTTCCTTATATTGATACATCCACCACGTTTTGCTATTATTTTTGGTGAGGGTATATATTATGAGCCTCTTATAATTGATGCTTGATTTATATTAACTTCAAGAGTTTTGATTGTGGTGAGGGTCCATCCACTATCCCGTTCTTGAAATTCAGACATTTAGTGCATATTTCATCAACTTGCATATCATGAATATATGAGATGTCCTCACCTCTAGTCACCATAACCATTTTTGATATATGGTGAATTGTTGCAATGATCATTTCAGTATTAATTATTTTTATGTAATCACATTTTAGCTCCATATTAAATTTATAAGTAATATGCTTATAAAGGGAGTCTTTATGCAGTGTTAAAAGGAATGGTCTCAAATTTTTAAAAAAATCTTGTGGAGATAGTATTCCCTCACGATCATTTACATGTTTATAAACTTCCATCCGTTCTTTAAAGTCGCTGCTTGTAACAGCAAACTTATTATTGGCTATTGCCACACCACAATTATTGCGATGTTTAGTTGTCCTTAAATGATATCCGTGGGATGTAGAGCTCACGAACTCCTTACAAGAATTGCAAAATATTGAGGATGGGCCTGCGTGGGTCTTTTCATGCTCTCGCAGTGTTGAAAGAGTCAAAAACATCTTCCTACATTCAGGACAATGCAATTTAATGTGATTGGTCAAGGCCTCTTGTTGAACAAATGTCATACCGCAAATGTTGCAATTGGTGGCTTCCATTGCTATTGTAATTCCTTTTTTAATTATATATTTTTAACACAAGAATTTTTCACTTTTGTTTTTTTAGGCTACCTATTTAAATTACTGCTAATTTGACTTTACTATTGGACGGCTTTTTATTGAATGATTGTTCTTACATTCCTATAATTAAAATTAAGGAAAATAATTGAAAAATGTCTTATGCCTTAACTCCACCCTCCAATTGATCGAGCCAGAGTGAAGGAAAGTGCATGATAAATCATTGTATTCCCTCACTCTTATATAATTAGTAGTTTGGGGATATATTTGTCAAGTATCCTCTCCTCACATTAAGAAAAATAAATTTTTTAATTAGTATTAAAAAATACAGATAAGGAGAAACATCAATCTTGAAATAATGATGGAATTTCCGACACTACGCGAAAGAATTAACGCATTTCTTTTTGAGTATGATGGATACATTTCCTTTGAGGATCTCCACTTCATATTAAACTTTATGAATATAATGGATGAATTTGAACATAAGGAGTGCATAGACTCGATGCATGGGGAGCATTTTATCGATTGTCCATGGTCTATTGATAGTTGCATAGAGGGACCAGATACTTGCAGCTGCTTCATCTATAGACATAGAAGTCAAGCTGTAATTAATCTAATTGAAATGTATCATAAACATCTAAGTGTTTAATAAACAAATTAATATTAAAACATATGTAAATACAAATTGTCTTTTACTTTGACCCTAAACAAATTTTAAATAGTTTTAAGCAATATGGTGTCAAACAAAGTTTTGATTCCTATTTTATTATTCATTACAATCCTCCTTAGTGATGGCATAAAACTACTCAAAGAATTTTATTTATGTAAACACATTTTAGTTGCGAACGCTATGTTGGCAAGCAGAGTTTTGCTTCCTATACAAATTCAACACAAATTTTACATTGTAGATTAAAGAGTTCTAAACATATGACCGCCCCTTGTTTCACGCTTCTAGCCAAAAAATATCCTCCACACCTAAAATAATAAAACCATCTTATTAAAACAATATTTAGAGAATAACATTTTTTCACACACAGAAATTTAAAATTTTTCCTTTATATTTTCACACCCATCATTAATATTTTTGTTTCTTACTGCAAAACAGCCATCGATATTTTTTCTTTACATCAATAAGGACCATCTTAATTTCTAAATTATTTAAAACAATTTTTAAAAATAAAAATTTATCACATTCCAAAAAACAACAATCAAAAAATAAGAATAACCCTAATTTAATTTTTATTTTTTCAATTTCCAATTTTTTATTTTTCAATTTTATTTTTAATTTTTATTTTCAACTTTTATTTTTCAATTTCCAATTTTTTATTTTTCAATTTTTATTTTTCAATTTTTATAAGGACCATCTTAATTTCTAAATTATTTAAACAATTTTTAAAAATAAAAATTTATCACATTCCAAAAAACAACAATCAAAAAATAAGAATAACCCTAATTTAATTTTTATTTTTTTCAATTTCCAATTTTTTATTTTCAATTTTTATTTTTAATTTTTATTTTTCAACTTTTATTTTTTCAATTTCCAATTTTTTATTTTTCAATTTTTATTTTTCAATTTTTATTTTTCAATTTTTATTTTTTAATTTTTATTTTCAACTTTTATTTTTCAATTTCCAATTTTTATTTTTCAATTTTATTTTTCAATTTTATTTTCAATTTTAATTTTTATTTTTCAACTTTTATTTTTCAATTTCCAATTTTTTATTTTTCAATTTCTATTTTTAATTTTTATTTTTTCAATTTCCAATTTTTATTTTATTTTCAATTTTTATTTTTCAATTTTTATTTTTCAATTTTTAATTTTAATTTTCAATTTTTAATTTTAATTTTCAATTTTCAAATTTTATATCACAAAAATTTCACCTTGTTACAAATACCCCATCCATTTTCCCTTGTTACAAATACCCCATGCATTTTTCAGCCTGTGCCGACTGCGCTGCTTTTTCATTACAAATACCCCATGCATTTTCCCTTGTTACAAAAACCCCATGCATTTTTCAGCCTGTGCCGACTGCGCTGCTTTTTCGTTACAAAAACCCCATGCATTTTTCAGCCCTCTGCCGACTGCTCTGCTGCGTCGTTACAAAAGCCCCATTCCCCCACTACTGACGTTATGTCACTCGAAAAGTGTCATAATGTCCATGGACTTTATGACAATTTGGAAAATGTAGTAATGTCCATGGACATTACGACATTATTTTTTTTGGATATTATGTCACTTTCAAATGTGGCATAGCGTCCAGACTTTTTAAAATAAAAAGATTATTAATATTTAGTCAATACAATTTGTTTAAATCAATACAATTTTTTTAAATATTCTTTAGTAGTATATTACAAAATAAAATAAAATTTATAAATCGTATAATCGCACGCAGAAAAAACTTTATTTCGCGAAGCCGCCTGCCGCGTTCTACGGAGGAAAAAAACCCCTAAGAGCGGCCGAAGGCCCCCACGCAGAAAAACTTGTTTTTACAAATTACTTGATGTCTTAAAAATATAAGATTTCAACGGATTCGACATCTGATTTGAAAAACAAGTTCTTCTGGGTGGCGGCTTCGGCCGCTCTTAATGGTTTTTTTTTCCTCCGTAGAACGCGGCAGGCGGCTTCGCAAAATAAAGTTTTTTCGCGTGCGACACAAAAGAAACTTCAAAATTACTGATCTGTTTCCACACTGGAGTATAATGTCCATGGAAATTATGTCGTAACACGTTTTCTTCATAACACATATAATATTTTCTTCCTCTAGCTTCCGAATTGTTTAAATAAATTTGATTTTCGACTTTTACGTATAACACTTTACTATTTCTTCTTTTGCCACTCATTATTTCAAATTCAAGATTTGCCATTATTTTTAATCACTTTAATACCGATCTTTACTTACCAAAATTCTAGCAGGAACTGCGTTTCCTTTTGGTAAAATAACACAATATATTGATATTATTTACTTTACGACAATTTAAAATTTACCAAAATGTAATTTTAATAGAAATGAAATAACTCCCAACAAAAATGAAATAAGTCCCAACAAAAATTGAAATAACTCCCAATGCCAAAAAGGAGTGAAATAACTCACAAAAAAACCTGGTTGGGAATTATTTCATTTGGGAGTTATTTCATAACGAAATAATTTCTAACAGAAGATTGTGAAATAAGTCCTATCGCATTGGGAGTTATTTCATAGTGAAATAAATCCCAATTTATATGGAAAATTTTTGGGAGTTATTTATTTTTTTTTTTTTTTGGGAGTTATTTCATTTGGGAGTTATTTCACGGTACCTTTAATCCCTGGTTCGTTTTGTAACCGTAATTAATAATAGTGATTTAAACCTTCATGAACATTTAAATTTTGCGTTTTTTAATCGGTGTAATAATTTTTAGTGTAGATTACACTGTCAAACTAGAAAATATTGATTTTGAAATCATTTTCATTTTCGTCGGTGGCTTGCGGTCTAACAGATACTTTATTGCCAACCTTTTGAGGTTTTCGAGATTTTAATGAACTACTCCAAGAGATTTATGACACAACATTTATTTCTTTCAGTTTTACCGTTCTATTCCAATGCACAGCTAAAAGCATAGACTGATTTTTCGGTAAAAATATGTGCAAAACCGAAAGTCTTCCAAATTTCGCATCGAATTGCAATTTTTTTCGCCGCTTCAAATTTTTAGATTTTGTGCTTCATTTTTGTATAAATCTTGTTTTTAACTTTTAATTTCACAAAGTTGTGATCAGAACAATATGTAAAAAATTTTTCGTAAGCATTTTTTACTAAAATAAAGCACCAGCACATCTTTCTTTGCACTCAAACTGGCACAACAGCAAATATTCTTCTTTGAATTCTACCACAATTAACAATTATTAAATGTGAATTTAATTTTAGGGTCATCAATACATTATCCCACGTCCGAAAATAATTACACAAATTCAAATAGTATTTGTGCTAGTATTGGTAGCAATCAGGATACACTATGGCGTATGAAAATGTCAGCAGCTGCTGCACATGCTGCCGCTACTATGCAACAGCAGCAGCAACATCCGGCAACACAAATATATATTGAAAGACCACCGTCTGCATTCAGTAGCTGTGGTGGCGGTGATCCGCTAACACAGTATGTTGTCGATTATGTCGGATATCCGGTGCCACCACCTCCGCATATAACATCGGTGGCAGCATCCGGTAGTCAACACAGTTTTCAAAGTGGCAGCCACAATGCGTCAAGCATAGCAACCACCACCTCAAATTCCACCACCAGCTCTACGGGTAGCAGTAATAGTAGCCAACGTTATGATAAGAAAACAGCAACTGAATCTCCTCAGCAACAGTCAACAACACAACGTTATGGAACATTGAAAAAATCCAAACATCATACGCAACATACCACCACTATGGACCAACACCAACAACAACATCAATTGGGTAAGTTTTATAAAATAAAGCAAAAAAAAAAAAAAAATCCCCAAAAAAAATTTAAAGCAAAAGCCAAGAGATTTTATTTGTTCATAAATAAAAAAAATTAAAAAAAAAAACGGCAAATATCGCAATTTTTATTGCGGATTCTGGTTGTATCATCGTAGTTTTGAGAAATTTTACTCGTTGATTTTGATTGCACATACACAATATTATCTTCTTTATTCATTTATATTTATTAAATATTGAAATCCAATATGTTTTTAAATTATTTTTGTACCATGTTAAAATATTTGCGGAGTTGCAAAATTTTAATTGGAAGTGGTGCGTATTTTTTTTTTTTTTTTTCTTTTCAATTTAATTTTAACAAATATCTTGTACTTTTGTTTCGATATTTTCAACTATCGCATATCATAAATCATTAAACCAACCCGTATCCATCGCTCTCTCCTAAAGTTAATTTGCAATGCTGTTAATGTATTTTCTGCTCAAGTTTTGTATAGTTAATACAAAATTGTGTTTATATATACTTTATTCTTTATGTTGCTAGCAAAACTTTTATAATGGGTGCAATAAAGTAATGCACTACCTTGTAATGTATACTCCTTACCAGTATCATTATTTTCCAACAAAAAGTAATGAGTTACATAATGCATTACATTGTAATGGACACTCCCTACATCCAGCATTATTTCGAAACATAAACTAATGAGTTACCAATAATTGTGTACTCATGGATTATCTTGCAATGATACATCATTACCTTTTACATTATTTGAAAACATATCATCAATTGCATAATGCATGTAAAGTAATATATAAAATATTTTTGGAAAATCTATATTTAGACTTATTACTTTGTGATTTTTTTAAGCATGAGGGTAAGGTATGTATATATTTTTAACATCACAAACGGAAACTCGAAGCACCACAATTAATTCATATTTTAAGCTACTTATTATTATATGAGACGATAGCTCAGTGGGTATAGTTCTCGTTTAACAACCAAAAGACCGCATGTTCGAATCCCAACGAGAATACGTTATTTATTTAATTAAAAAAAATTTGTAATAATTGTTTTTAATATTTCTTTTTTATGAAAATCTATTCTTTTTCGAACCCGGTAACCATATAAATAACCAGTTACTTAACACCCTATTAGGTAATGTGTCCACACATTACTTTTAGGCTCATAGTCTGTAAAATTCATCAGTGAAGTAAGGTGTATTGTAATAGGTGAAGCCCTATGGCGATACATTACTTTACCCATTATTTGGTAATTTGTGGTTTTGCTTCGTTATTTGATTATACCTAACTATCTACTATTAACTTGTTCCATTTAATTATACACATACATTGAATGTGCCTTAAAATAATGATTTGTCGATTTTCGTTCTTTACACCCCCAGTTTTATTACACTTGCTAACTGAAATTCGGTTACTACTACTATTCAAATTCGGTTATTACGAATTTAATACGGTTTCAGTCTAGTTTTTCACAACAAAGTTTGCTTAATTCTACTAAATTTTAGTTACAACACCCAAATATTCCGAAACCTAATGTAAATATTTTTGTACTAGAAGAATTTGTAAGTTGTTATTATACACTTTTATATTCGGTTGGCACTTTATTTCTCTGTGTGTTCAAATGGTTTCTAATGAAAGAATGCATTATTATTAAAAATTCCCAAAATCGAAGTTTCGAAAAAAATTATTTATTATTTTATTTATTCAATTAGAATACTTCATATTCAGATATGGAATTCTAACTTCATCGGATATCATTAACCCACTTTAGCCTGGAATCCAAAATATCCAACGAATTTGATAAAAATGCAATACGTATATGTAATAAAAAATAATTTGTCATTTAACTGTTTCTGAAGAGCTAGCGCGTATAGCGGTTAAAAAAATTAAATGATTATAATATTTTAACAACAATAGAATTTAGAAGTAGAATTTTATGTAAAACAAATTATTTATGGTTTATTCATGTTATTACTTTTAATCGTAATAATCTAGACATAAAATATGATTTTACTACAAGCCCTGAAATCATAGCTTTTTATAAGCGCTAAAACCAGCGCTTATTTTTCCCAAAAGTAATGCTTCCAAGTGGGAATTTGCCATATAAAAATCATAGCATATGTAAGCAGGTTTGTAAGGGATTCTTTTGGCTTACTCCCTTACAAACCTGCTTGAATGTAAGCATCGTTTTTACTGTGTAATAAACTCATAATTAAGAGCATTTTTGAGCATTCTAATATTATTTCTTTTCTGTAAATATTTACTCTCTTATGAGTCATATTTTCGAAACTCTGAAATATGAAACATTTTTGGAAATGTATTTTTATTTTAATTATTAATAAAACAAATTTCTGTAGATTAAACAAATTACTTGTTCTTTTTCGCCGTTAAAATAAAATAATTGAAATGCGATATCACAGAAAACCACTAATCAGTGGCCTGTACAAAATTTGTGTGAAAAATACCGTTGATGATATGCCAAAATAGAGAAGAAGAAAAAAGTAAGAAAGAAGTCCATCTCCTCAACATGTTTCAAATGTCGGTCTTTGGTGATTACTCAATATGCAAGTGCCCATCTTAGACAAGAAAAGCCGAATGTATTAAGCAAAATTTTAAGTTGGGTATTTCTCATGTAATTTACATCCCAGCAGAAAATAGGAAGCAGTAAATCCCGTTTACTGCACTCTTACCGCTTCGCAAGATGCACAGGTTCTTAAAGAGCAGAAATGAAACTCATCGCTTTTTGTTGTGATTTCCAAAAACTAATTAAATGAGCAATAAGTTCTCAACACGTTCTTATTATTTCAGCGAATTTTGATTAATATTTGTTAAAACTTGGTTTAAAAAAATGTTGCTCGTAAGTTAAAAGTGAAATTAATATAAAAAAAAACTCGGAAGATGGTATATTGAAGCGTTTCTTTTAAGCGCAATAACAATACAATCACTGCAGAAAATGAGAAGCAGTATAAACGTTTACTGCTTCCTTACTGCATCGTACGATGTATAGCATCTTAAAGAGCAGAAATGAAATGCGAAATTGTATTGCTTTTTGTTGGGGTTTGAAAAAAGTAATGTAATGAGCAATACGTTTTCAATTCTTACTTATTATTTTAACAAATTTTGATTAAATTTTGTTAAAACTTTGATTAAAAAAATTTTGATTGAACGAAAATTCAAATATAGTTATTTTTAATTTATTAAAAGTAAAATTTATATAAAAAATAAAACACTCGGAATTTGGTTAATTGATGCGGTTCTTTTAAGCGCAATAACTACGCATTCATTCCCAGCAATAACTACGCATTCATTCCCAGTAAACAAGCATTTACAGCTTTCTTACTGCTTCGTATGATGTATCTTAAAAAGCAGAAATGAAATGCCAAAGTTCAGCAATATTTTTGATTGTTTTTTGTTGTGATTTCCAAAAAGTAATGAAATAAGCAAAAAAAACGGTTCTGACGAGGTCGTAGGGTTTTATACGTTTGAGTCATCGCTCAATTCCTGTTACATTAACCAGGGATGATGCTTCCGGGTTGACATGTTATTGCAGCCTTTCATGAGGTTTTGTTGCAAGATTATGAATAACAGAGGATACCATTTCCACACTCAGGTCACGATGGAGATCAGATATTCGGATGTACCATGGTGCATTGACAATATTTTTCAAAACTTTGTTTTGAAAACGTTTTATTGAATTTATATGACTTTTTGCAGCACAGTCCCAGAGTTGTGCTGACAGGTCCTTACATGTTTCATTTCGCGTCACCGAAAATCTTCAGAGGTTCAACGTAGAAGTGGTAGAAGTTTTACCCAAATTGAATTAGTTCAATTCCTATAATTTTGTTTTTTACTTCTCATATGGTAATAATAACAATACGGGTAAAGCGTTGATATTTTTCCTTCAAAATTTTGGTAAATCTTTTACCCCTTCTACATTGGACCTCTGAAGATTTTCTGTGACTCGAAATGAAACATGTAATGACCTGTCAGTAGATAAAGTCTGTTTTATATTAGCGGATGAAGAAAATTTTTAATTAAAAAAAACATTTCACGGTTTTTCGTTTAACAACAAAACAAATAATCTTGAACTTGAATAATCTTGCTCACATCATAATTTATGATAGAAGATCGAAAAATAAACTTTTGGTTTTAATTTTTTAAAATTAAAAGTAAAACATTTTCTAAATAAATATGAAAAATGCGGTGATTACATGACTGGATTAGAAGATTAAATTTTTAAATATAATTCTATACGCATATTTTTATTCCTTAACGCTTTGAAGAAACATTGCATGCATTAAAATATTTTGAATGCGCTAAAAGTTGCTCTTACAATATGGCATGATTTGGCAACATTTTTTATGACAAAAGAGAAGCATTAAGTAAAACAGAGGAATTCACGACATTTAGGTGCTTGTAACATCTTGAACAAAAATCATGAAATTTTTCACTGTTTTCCGAAGCGCTTCAGGTTTAAATCTCCCTTACGAAACTGCTTCAGTATTTTTTGCTGGGATATGCATATGGGTTGGCAAACACTAGCTTTTCATTATAAAAGTTGTTGCTTACCACACCCACATTAAGGCCGATATGAAATTTTTAAAACCACTATTCCAATAGTGGCAGGCGTCTTCTGATATCAGAGGGTTTATTTAAAAATTCTACCAATAACATTTTGTTTAATCAACAAAGCAACGTTATAAATCTTCGCTTGACAGCACATAAATAAATCCATATTTTTTTATGTAATACATTTTTATGTAATATATATTTTAATAAGCTAACTCTTGCGAATAATCTCAAAATTATTGAAAAAGCGGTCATTAATTTCATATTGAATAAAACACATTCCTCTGAAAAGCATAAGAGCCCTAATTACCTCTAAAATTAAATCATTAATTTCTTTTTTTGTGCACTCATTTAGTGACCAGAAACTACTCTTAAAAAAGATGTAAATTTCGCTTTCTAATGCTCATATTAAGGAGTCCTTTATGAGTCGTAAAAGAAGTCACACAAAGAGGCGTCACCTGCAAAGAAAAACACCTCATATAGCTATGATTTTAGGACTTCTTGGAGTCTTTTCATACTCAAATTGTACTCTGCGTATAATATAATAGTTGATATGAATTTAGGAGGTCGAGGACTCTTGTTTTAGTCTTTTCGGACTCCAATTGTACACTGGAAATAATATAATAGTTTCCAATTAAAGAAAAAAAAAATGTAAAACTTATAATTCGATATTGTGTTTGAAGCAACTCCTTTCCAGGACATTTTATGAAAATTGTTTATTTTATCAAAAAGTTAACAAATTTTCATAATTTTCGGCAAACTATCACTTAAATTTGATAACACAATAATTATCTTTAATTTTATCTAAACAATCTTCAACCCCAAGTGGCTGGGCTAGAATTAGAGCCTTTACAAGCTTGTAGTCATAATTAAAATTAAGTTTCTTGGGTCTTTTTGGTAAAAAAAATCTTCACTTGATAAAAGTGTATTTCTCTGCCAAAAATTAGTTAATTTTATGAAACAAACTAATTTCTGTGAGCCATTCGTTCACATAAATCTAAATAAATCTATTAACTAAATAAGAATTGTATGCATTAAAATCAATGTTATAAAATAGAATCATTGCCACTAGATGCAAAAAAAAAAAACCGACATAATATATTTTTTTTTCCCCGAACTGTTCGGTTGGACACTAGTAATCATTATATGAAATCATGTGCTGAGTAAATAAAATAGAATATATCCATTTATTTTTTTCTATCGACCACAAAATTCAAAATATGCATTTCAATAAAAAGAATAAAGAATAAACAAACAATTTTTTTTATTGTCTACATGAGTAAATAGTTTTAACATAAATGCTTTTTCTTATTTTGATTTTACACTTCAGTGCAAATCTAAAAAGTTTAAATGAAAAAAAAACAAAAAAAAAATGCATTCTACTGACAAGAACAATATGCGAAAACTAGAAACTAAAACAAATCATTCAGTATGCAAAAATTGTAAAAAGTAGATAGATATACGAGTACCTTACATATGCATATTTTGTCCGGAAAGTATTTTAAAATAAAATATTGTACAACTTGAAATAAGTCTACTTTCTAAGGGTTTCATTTCAAATGGTGTTACTTTCTTAGCATAGTATTACAGGGCACAATGGGGTGTTTCAAAAAAAAAAAAAAAAAATTGGAAATAATTCAACCATTAACAATACTAGCAACTGGCTGACCGGATTGCCATGTAGCTTAACACATGCATAACTAACGTAATTTCAACTACGCTCCATAGTAGGACACCTTAGGCTTCAGAGTAGGACACCCCGTTTATTCAAAAAATTGTATAGCTAGCTAATTTTATATTCATCAACCTGTACTTCGCTTATAATGACCAAAAATAAATATCTTAAAGTGCATAAGTTATTCTGTTTGTGCAATAACCTGGTCCGGCTTTTGCCAATGGAAATGGCAAATCAAGGCCGCCTGAAAAGTGTTGGTGATATTGACACCCATTTGTTTAGTTAACCAAAAAAAAATTATATGCAATACCTTGTACACGTTTAATATCAAATGCCTCTGAAGTTGAAAATGATAAAAATCGTAATTTTAGTAATTTTTTGGTCAAAATGGCAGCAAGACTTTTTTGTCTACAGATAATAGTTTCTTCAGGAATACATAATGTGCTTATATTTTCTGAAAGACTATAATAACTCCAATTGGTTATTATTCACCCCCAGACCACTCCGAATCCGACAATTTTTTTTTTTGTCAAACTTCAATTTTGACAAAATTTTCATTCACTTATGATGTGAGCAAGATTAATCAAATTCAAGATCATTTGCAATGTTTATTGATTAATTAAAAAAGTTTTCTATCCGCTAATTTAAAGCAGACTTTATCTACTGACAGGTCCTTACATGTTTCATTTCGCGTCACCAAAAATCTTCAGAGAACCAATGTAGAAGGGGTAGAAGATTTTTACCCAAATTTTGAAGGAAAAAGATCAGCGCTTTACCCGTATTGTTTTACTTACCCGATGAGAAGTAAAAAACATAATTGAAAGAATTGAACCAATTCAAATCAAAAATAAAATATTTTTAACTAATAACACAAGGCAACAATTTTGAAAAAATTTTAGGGGCTTTGAAAACCACTATACAATTTTGATGTATTGTGGTCCCAGTAGTACAAATATGGTTCAATTTTGAAATTCTATGGAGAGGTTTTTTTTTTAAAAAATTTTTAATTAAAATTATAAATTTTTTTAGACGTTTCTCCACATAATTAATGATAACTAAAAAAAATTAGTCCGATATTATTCAAATAAATTTAGAAAAACATAGCACATACATACATAGCCTTTAATCTGTTAATATATTGCGTTTCAATCGGCTCAGTAGTTTTGGAGTTATAATAAAAAATTGAGGGAAAAAATATTTTTTTTACGTGAAAATAGCAAATTTTTTTGTTTTAAAAAAATCATAAAAAATCGAAAACGTCAAAAATCGTTCAGATTTATTGCTTTATCGCAAAGCCACATGTAATAGGAACAAAATGAGATATCGATCATAAAAATCGATTGATTTTTTTCGAATTTATTCACAATTAAGTGAATTCGCTCATTTTCACCAAATTTTTATTTTTTTGTCTGATATACATAAAATTGAGTAGTTAATGTTCTTCTTTCGATTGATTGAATTTTGAAAACATTTTCCCCATGCTATGTACAAATTTTCACATCAAAAATGCATTACATAGTAACATTCGTGTATTTTTTGGCAAAACCCTACCTAGAATATACTGATTCTATTCTTCGGAAAGACATTTGTGTTGGATGAGCTTAAATGTAAATAAATAAATACATTAAATAGTAGAAAATTTATATTTTATTATTCACATTTATTATAATAAATAAAACAAGAAAATAAATAAATAAATAAATATGTATTATAAACTACAAACTCTCAAATTTTCTTTTAGTCGATTTTCTACTATTGTTGAATAACGAAGTGTTACTCTGAATACTCCAGCAAAAATCAGCCATCATGTGTGCATCCCAGCGACCCTGGTATCGTTCCTCCATTGTCCGGATATCTTGGTGGAATCGTTCGGCCTGTTCTTCACTCAAGTCTCCTAGATTTTCAGGAAAACGATCTAAGTGACTGTGCAGGTAGTGTACTTTGATGCTCATGTTGCATCCAAGATTCTGGAAGTGAGTTAACATCTCTTCAACGTGCGCAACGTAATCATCACCCTTGTTATTGCCTAAGAAATTTTGAATAACCCATACAAACGAATCCCATGCATTCTTCTCAATTTCTGACATTGAACTGCCAAATTCAGTATCGTTCACCAATTTGCGAATTTGTGGGCCATCAAATATGCCTGCTTTCAGCTTTTCCATACTTAGATTGGGAAACTTCCTTGAAATATACTGGAAACATTCACTATCTTTGTTAAGTGCTTTAACATATTGTTTCATCAGACCAAGTTTAATGTGAAGAGGGGGTAATATGATGCGATCTCGGGGCACTAGAGCCACATTTATAACATTTGGCGTACCTGGAACTAGTGTTTCCCTAGAAGGCCATTGTTTTCTCTTCCAATGTTCTGTTTTAGCTCTGCTGTCCCATAAACATATAAAACAAGGATATTTTGTAAAGCCGCTTTGTTGGGCTAAGAGGAAATTTACCATCTTAAGATCAACACAAATTACCCACTTATGTTCATCATACTTTATCTTCTTCATGACCAATGCAATTACAGAGTATTCTTCTTTTACTTTGGTTGAATGTGCGATCGGCAAGGAGTGAAATTTATTTCCATTATGCAAAAGGACACACTTCAAGCTGCGTTTTGATGAGTCGATAAATAAACGCCATTCGTTTGAATCATATTTCTGTAAGCCCATGGCAGTCATCAAACCAGAAATATCTGTGCAGTACACAAAGTCATCCTCTTCAGCAAAATAATGAAGTAAGTCTTTTTCTCGAGTACGGTAATACGAAACTTTAGTTTCTTTAGTTATGAGACCTGTTTATTTCATCCGGGACGCAAGTAATTCAGAAGATCTTTTCGACAATCCAAGGTCTCTAATTACATCATTAAGCTGATCTTGATTCCATGGTCTCGGCGAGAAATGTTTGTGTGGGATGAACTCGTCATTTTCAGCTGTAGATGGTAGTGCTGGATCTGACATATCTGATTGGTAAGACATACTTGAGGTTGAGTGTCCTGGTGAAGATGAAAGCACATGACTACAGCTTGCACCCCGATCTTGAGCATATTCTATTTCTTGTGAATGTAGAATTGCAAGTGTAAACCCATCAGCAGACCTCGTGGGGTAAGACCATCGCATATGTTTTCCAAAACCGCTTTTTGTACTTAAACAAAAATAACACTCGGATGCGTGGTTCGCTGTTTCTCTCCATAGCATAGGCTTCAAAATTTCCAAGTGTCGTCTGTAAAATGAAAAAAAAAATTGAAATCAGGAATATGAAGAATTCAAATTTTAATTAAGAAATATTGTAATTATAAAATATTCCAAATCTATTAATTTATACTTACTTTACGTTAGAAGACTTCATAGATAAATTCAATCGACATGGAATGCATATAGTACTCGGTGTCCAATGCTGGTTCAAATTGTGCGGATAGATATTATAGCAATCTTGATATGACTTTTGCAATGAAGTTAAGAAGCACTTCCGTTTTTTCCCGGTGATATATTGGCCGCACACATAACAAAATAAATCTGGATCGTTTTTACATAAAAATGTTCTGGCTCATTTTTATTAATATTTGAAAATTGTTTTTAACTTCTAAGCTGTATGACTCTAATTTTTGTGTAGGTATTAAATGATGTTTGCGTTATCGCAAACACTTCTTGAATGAAATAAAAAGGGTCAAGGAGATCTTATAAATACTGATACTATAATTTGGGATAACCCTTTGTGTGGATACAGTTTGTGTGTGCTGCAAATTTTTTATTATTCCCAAGAATCCTAAAAAACATTAAGGACTTTTATGAAAAAAAAAAAATTATCCGGTACAGGTAGCTAACGGAAAATAAGAGCACTTCAGCGTACACGCACATTTATGAGCGTTTTATTACTATCCTACCGCAATCGTAAAAATTAAACAATCTTTTGTTTATTACTTATTTTTTTTTAATTATTAGAATCATAAAAATGTCATAGAGGTTTTTCCCAAAGGGGTTTTGCCAAAATGCGTGTCGTAAAATGCACCTGAGTTTTTATGTTCTGCATTTTCATTATATAGTAGGTACAATTTTCTACAGTGCTTGTAAATATGCGATACCTTCAATTAATTGTAAATAAAAATGTAAAGCATGCATCGATTTTTATGATCCATATCTAGTTTAATTCGCATGATATGTAGCTTTACTACAAAAAAAATAAAAAGTAATATTTTTTGCAGTTTTCGATTTTATCCAGATTTTTGTTTTTCAAATTTTTTTTTTTTTTTTAACATTTTTTTTTTTTTTGCTAACAATTTGTTTCATAACTTTGAAACTATTGATCGCATTAAAAAAATTTGTACACGTTCTTTAAAGATATTGTAAACCTTAATTTTTGTAAATTTAATTTGACAAAATCGGACTAGTTGTTTTTGAGTTATGACAACATAAGTGGAGAAATGGCTCAAAATATTGTCAATTTTAAAAAAAAATTTTTTTAAAAAAAAATTATCCATAGAATTGAAAAATTTTACCATTTTTGTACTTAGGCAGCCATGATGCATCAAATCTATATAGTGGTTAGTCAAGCCTTTTTTTGCTGTTGACCTGTGTAATCATTGTTCGTGTATAGGCTAGAATCTCTAGTCATAATACAAATGATCTTGAACTCGAATAATCTTGCTCACGTCATAATTTATAAAAGATCGAAAAATAAACTTTTGGTTTTAATTTTTATAAATTTAAAAGTAAAACATTTTTAATTCACTATATGAAGAAAACCACCGAAATTGGAAAATGAAAAAATTGGAAGTACTGTAGTAGAGCCAAAATATGTTAGCAAATTTTTTTAAATCGCTGCAAATTTGGACAAGACAGCAATAAATGTAAAAAGTTATTTGAATTGTGGGATTTCTTTTTAATCTTAAATCATTTTTTTTTATTTTCCTAAAAAATAGTGAGGTACAGCTTAGTATTAAATTCAGTTTTTTTCATTTTCTATGTCACCAACACTTTTCAAAGCAAACGAACTTGATTTGCCTTTCCATTGATAAAATACCGGACCAGGTTATAGTAAAAATGCAAATTTTTGATTTTAAAATGCAAATAACTTATGCACTTTAAGAGGTAGCCCACATGAGTAAGCGTGTTATTGTCGGACATTACACGAGGATAACAGAAATTTCTGATTTCTTAAAATTGTCAAAATCTGAAAACTTTTGAATACGCTAATCCCAATTTGATTCTAATTGATCAACGCCTGATGTATATAGCCGGCACTTCTTTGAAATTTAAGCTTGGTAGTCTTATTAGCCAGTAAAAAAATTTCAGAATTATTTCCAAAATATTTGTGAAACAATTGGAAATAATTGCCATAAAACTGTAAAAATTTCCATAAAATTCGATTTTTTACATTTATTGCTGTCTTGTCCACATTTGCAGAGATGTTAAAATAATGATATTGCTATCACGTTTGGACTAAATTGAAGGAGCAGCACCCGTTTCCCAAATTTCGGTGGTACACTCAGAAAAAAAATTAGCTAGAGATGAAATTTGAGAAAAAATGGTCGAACTCGGAGGGGACAATAATAACCAACTGGGGAAATGTAATTTTCATAAAATGCAACTATATGTAGTAGCCTTTCAGAAAAATATAAACACATGTGTTCCCAAAGAAATTTTAATCTGAAGGCAAAAGAGTCTCGCTACCTTTTTGACCAAAAAATTACTTAAATTACGTTATTTTATAATTTACAACTACAGGCACATTTTATTTAAAGCGTGAATAATATATTGCATTGATTTTTTTTTGTTAACTTAAATAACTTGTTAAAATTAACAAGAGTTTTCAAGGCAATCGTCCTTGATATGCCTTTTCCATTGCCACAAAACCGGACCATTTTATTTGCAAAAATGCAAAATTTTGATTTTCAAATGCGGATAACTTTTTTTGTTGCTAAATAAAAAAAAATAATCAAGCTCTGAAAATTTTTTAATACCCTAGGTGTCCTACTTTGGAGTTGAATTGATCAGAGCCTAATGGATATAGCGGGCCCATATTTTAAGCATAATATTTGAAATTACATTGATTAGGGGTGTATTAAGTTTCATGGCCATCCGATTGCGGAATTAGTTCCAAAATATTTGTGAAATACCCCACTGTGCCCTGCCGTAACTAGAATATAATAAATTCAAGCCAAATCGCAAAGAAACACAAGAGAACTAAAATAAAAAAAAAAAACATAAACTAAAACTAAAACTCTAAACTAAGAAAACAAAGAATAAACATGAAATAGCAAAAAAAAAAGTATCAAAATATTTAACTGAAAACAAAAATGAATACAAATGTTGTATATTGTTGTTTTTATTTGGTGTCTTTAGTTTAAAATCATTTCAATTTTGTGATTTAAGTAACATTGATATCTATTGTACACGGAGAGAATTATTAGGAATTTTTTCACAATTTTTGGCAAATTAGTAAATATTTACTTGAAATAAAAATTCCTTGACTTAAATGAAAACCTTCAATAGTTTTTCTGAAACAGATTTTTAAGTTTTTTTTTATTAAATTTCTGAAATTTTTAATGCAAACTGATTTTTTAAGGAATTTTATCAAAAAATTGGATTAATTTGATGAAAAAAAATGTAATTGGCTATATTCAGTTACAAATCTTCCGTTATTTTGTAAGAGTTACACCTAGAATACCATGTAGTTAAAGACCACTGCAAATGTAGTTAAAAACAAAGGAAATTTCACTTAAAGAAAATACGACTAACATTTCATTAAATTCAACTAACATTGTCATTTGTTTTTTAATTAACCACATGTTAGTAAAAAATAAACAAACATTTATTTTTTTAAATAACAAAAAACTACTGTAAAAACTTAATGTAATATCATAAAACAGTCATTTGATGTGGTTTGTTTTTTTAAATGAACTAAAATGTTAGTAAAAAATTTAATTTATTTTACAAATGACTGACATTTACTTTAAAAATAAAGAATCAATGTTACAACCGAAACATCTACATTAGGGTAATAACTTTTTGCATTTTTTGCAAATATCAAATCTCCATAGACAAAATCGTGTAGGGCATGGACAAATATTAAGAACTGCGTTTTTAGTTTTCGCTATCGTTAAAAAAGGTTACGCACCAAACGCGTTAAAGTTTTGAATCAAACAAAGTTAAAAAAAAACTTTTTTTGATGCCTCAACGTCTGACCATCACATCTATATAATTAAGGCATGCTGATTTCAATAGTAAAGTCCGTTTTCGAGTCAATGGAATAGTTTTCTTCCAAATTTGCTTACTTACATATGTATAAACCATATTTTAAAAAAATTGTTATTACAAAAAATTTAAAAAAATATATATTAAAGGCATTTTAGAAATCGCTGTCGGTGCGTAAGGTTACAACATTCTCCCCCTGGGGAGAATGTTGTCCAAAAAAAGTTGTCACCCTAATCTACATATTTTTAAAGCAGAAGTTCCCTGAATGTACATTTACAAAACGTTCCATAATATGAACATTTTAATACGTTATTTGAATTAAATGCATATTTTCAAACAAAATATTACAAACAAATTCATTAGTTCCATGAAAATATGCGTTGTAATATTATAAATAAATTGTAATTTATTAATATATATTATATAAGGGGACGTACCCTAATCTAGCGATAAACCTGTTATTCGGGATATATAAAAAAAAATAATAACGGGGCTACCCACCACCCCCCACCCAAACTCGCAGATTTTAATTAACTTTGTTGTGCAGAAGTAAAAAATGGGACATATATCTTTTAAAACCTCGCAATCTCACGATTAAGAGTTAAAAAGTAGTGTTAAAATAAATCTGTTTTTTATGAAAACTTGTCGTTAATTCACGAAAATAAAATTTATTTGTACACACGGTTAAAGTACTCAAAAATTTTGATACCCATAGGGAAATAAAGGCTCTTCGGGATAAGTCGTATAAAAACCGAACGATTTCGAATATCGAAAAAAGCTCAGTCACCCCCTCAGTTAAATTAAATAGGCATTGCAATGCATTATTTTTAGCTTAACACAACTATAATTCCTTTTTGATGTTATTCAAAACACATTTTTTGAATAACAAAAATACTTGAAAGTCTTTAGACATAATTTGAACAACACAATGATATAAATTACAAAATTCGGCTTGTAATAGCAAACATGCTTAATAGAGCATTTTATTAAATACAAAAAGAAAGTTGTTTTAATTGGCACCAACAATGATGATTTGTAAATATAAAAACTTTACCTTTTGTTGATTTTTTTTTGTAATTTTGAATTTTTGTTTTTAAAGAAGTAAATGTGTATTCAAAAAAACCTTTCATTTGATATCAAATTTGTCTATATTTACTTCAAATGGAACGAAATAAACTGGAAAAATGTAAAATGGGGGTAAGTTTCCACTTAGTGCACCCTAAACATGAGTTTGGGCAGCAAAAAAATCACGGGTATCTTAAATTTGTATTCTCTACAACATTTTGGAAGTTCATTTAAATCTGCTTGTCCGGGCCGGGATAGCTCCATTGTAGGTAAAGTATTCCAAATCCAAATAATACAGCTTGTAGACCTTACTCCTAGGGCATTATTTTTTTTTGGCTATAGAGCATTTTCTACTAGGAACTAATTTAAAACAGTTATATAACAATTTTCAAAATAACTTAAAAGGCCCACATTAGGGAACATGTACCCTAAAGTTTAAATTAAAACCTCTCATTGAAAACTGTTAGAAAATTAAGCAAAATTGGCAAAAAATTTTATTGAAATTAAACTTTAGCTTAATTTTGTTTCTTAAAACGTCTTATGTATCACCTAAAGCTGATTAAGGGGTTGCCATATGTAATGCTAACTTTTTTAACGTAATTTTTTTTGTGAAATATATTGAAAAATTCTCCAAAATAGATAAGAATATTTAAAGTGATACATTAACCATTTAAAAAAAAATAAAACTTGGAAATCATAACAAAAATAAGGAAATATATCAGAGGGCCACTTTAGAGAACATTATGAAAACTGATTTTTCACAGTTTTGTTTTATTTATTATGTTTTTTTTATGAAACCAATTATTTTTATTAAAATTGTGAATAAAATTCTTAACGTTTACAAAAATCCGACTTGGAAAATTCTTTATTATTCACTTTTTATGTTTACAAAAAATTACACTTTATGTTGCGTTTTTTTTTTTTTGAAACGACAAAATAAAACAAAGAAAAACGTCTGCATTTAAGTCGGAATTTTTTAAAACAGTCATGGCGGAAATTAAACTCAATGACAGTTTACAGTTTTGCGATATTCCTGTAACAACACATCAAATAAAACGGAAGGTCCACTTTAGGGAACAGACCACAATTGAGAACATTCCCCTAAAAAAATTTCAGTGTACTGTGCTTTCTTTGTGTATAAAAACTATCATGACAGTTGGCATTTACAATTTTTGTAGTCATTTGTGTGAGTCACTCACACTCAAACAGTCATTGTATATGAGTGTGTGTGTTTGTGTATGAGTTAAGACATATTTAAGTTTAAATACAAATTTTCATTTACAATTACATTTTCAACTGCATCACAATTTATTGTGTAGTTATAAGATATTGCAATTGTTCTTATTAGTGTAGTGATGATATATGTAGCTCTAAGGATATTTTTCACCACCTCCTTTCAGGCAAAACTACAAATAAATATGTAATAGAATATTGAGAGAATTATCTACATAATATTAAAGAATTTTTGCATAAAGCTTAAGTGCTATTACTGGAGCTTTATTAAATAAATGCAGTTTAAAATAAAGCATACCAAGCAAAAAAAAAAAAAAATAATTTGTTAATTTTCATATTTAATGTAATGTAGTCACTTCAAAATATTCAGTAAAAAATCTAAAACATGCTCTTGAAATATGCACTTAAACCGAAATGTACACCAAAACTAACTAATATGCACTTAAATCCAAAAACATTAACTAAAAATAAAAAAATATGCACTTAAATTTGGTGGATTTTTAAGAATCAATTTTCTACTCGGGAGTGTGATTTGAAAATGAGATCCAATATAAATGTCCAACAAGTGACAACTATAGATTATATGTTTACCCGGGTAAAAATTTAAATATTGAGTATAATATAATTATATCTTATTTTATAAGTTCCCATATATATGTGCAGCCATATGCTATAAGGTCTTAACATACATATATCTAACTTAATTTGATTATGAACTTTGCCAAAATATGCATGAGATTATATATAAAGCTATATAAAATAAGAAAAATATTCTCAGAATGACGTCACATATGGTTTAATAAAACTTAGCATGGGGCCATATATAATCTTATCGATCACTACATATATTTGGATTATTATATGCCTTATGTAGTTATATATGCCCAATTAAAAAAAATAAATTAGAAATGTTGAGGTTAAGAAGAAGAATAAACGTTTTTCTCTAAAAATTATAAACACTATTAATTTTTAAATCAGACTAGACTAGTTTCTGCCTTTTTATGGACAGGCGTCATCAGTGATTTTAAATTTTTTAATTGTATCATTATTTGTGTATTTATAATTATCAGATTGTCTCTCTATATGAAACATTTTTCAACAACCTGCGGCTATAAGAATCAAACCTGCGCTCTTCTTACATTACAAACGTAACAATACCAAATCATGACAGTTTAGCGATCACACCCAAGTATGGCCTCGAATGTAATGCAGCTTAATTGCAGTTTTCTTTCCTATTAGCTTTTCTGTTATATACTCAGAAGTTACAACAATAACAACACAAAGATTCCATTTTTAGATTTTTGTTGATTTTTCTACTCTCCTCCGTCTCTATTTCACAATGTTACCAGATTGACGTATAGTTTTTTCGTTCAGTGTTGACAACTTTTGCGTTTTTTAAGTTGAGACATCGCCACAGGGCAAATTTTATAATGTATTTTAGCACAGTGTTATTTTAACGTCATATAGACAGTCGCAATTAATTTTGAATTAATATGCATTTGACAAATTTTAATTTAGAAATGTCGAGGTTAAGAAGAATAATAAACGTTTTTCTCTAAAAAGTATAAACACTATTAATTAAAGATTTATATATATATATTAATATAGTAGTCATATAAATTTCTACACTCAAAAAAAAAAGTTTGTAAAGTCAGCAAAAAATTTTGCTGAGTCAGCAAAATTTTAGTCAGGAGGGTGCTTGCAAAAAGATTTGCTAATGTCAGCAAAATCTTTTGCTGAAAATCAGCGAGCTGATTTTTAGCAACAAAGTTAGTAGATTCAGCAAAAGTTTTGCTAACACTTAGTGGATTAGAAATAAAAATGCCTTGCTAAAAATTAATAAATTTTTTGCAGAATTTTAGTAGACTGAAAAAAACGCAAACAATTTGTAGAAAAATTGTAATTTAGTTAATTTATTTGCTGAACATCATAAAACATATTTTTGTGATTCTTTTAAAAATAATTTACAATAATTACGAAATATAAAAATTTTCATTTTCCCACATTGACGACATGAATTAATTTAACATCTGAAAATATATAGAAATAAATATATATAACATAACAAAAATTTTCTTTCAACTACTTTCATCAATGGTTGTCTAAATGATGATATCTTTAAGGACGCAACTGCCGAATATAATTATAGAAACGAAACGAAAAAATAAACAAAAACAAACGAAACGAAAAAAACAACCCTTTTTTTTGCAATAATAAAAAGGAACCATACCTAGGATGTGCGTCTTTGTCTTTCGCTTTACTCTGTCTACATGTCTGTATATGTTTGTTTGCAATTTGACCACACTAGATTATTAATCTATAAACATTTAGTTTAGAAATACATATTAAATTTAAATATTTTATTTTGTCTTTTATTTAATTAAAAGAGAATTATTTCCACAAGCCGGTGACAACGCAAAATTTAAGTTGTTTTAATCCTCAATTTTGTTTTATGTATGAAAAACAGATACAAAAGTCTTCCATGTTGATTTTTTTATATGTCTTATTAGAGTTGTACTTTTTAGTATCATTTTCCTCTTCTCTACTACATCTTGACATGCCGCGACATCTGCTTCATTATGAGTATATCTTTCAATCTGGTTGTCGTCCACACTATTAATGTGATTATCAGCACAATTTTTTTTAGCAAAATTAATTAGTAAAACATTAGTATATTAGTAAAGCGTTAGTATAAAACAGTTAAGTGCTGAATAAGTATATCAAAAATTTTAGCTGAAAACACGATTTTAGCAAAAAATTTACTAAAAAATAGTATACCTGATTTACAAGACGTTTTACTAACTTTTGTACTAATTTATTTTTTTGAGTGTATGTGACGCTATATGTAATGTTATTAAATTTCATCCGAAATGTGATCGCATATAATTGTATCCCTTTGCATGGGTTTAGATCTGATGCAATTAGTTAAATGTACAGTTCAATTTTATCCAAATTATTTTATCCAATTTTATCAAAAAAAAAAAAAAAAAAAAAAATATAGAATTGTATTAGATTTTATAATTTTTGTACATAATTGTATCATTTTATAACCAAACTGATACAAATAGATATAATTATGCAAATAGATATATTGTAGCGAGTAAACTAGTTTATATGAATGTTTGATGTTTGGCATGGGATTGTCACCTCTTTCAAAACGTGTTCTGGAGACAGGAACCTAGAAAATTCCCAAAATAGATCTATTAACACATTCCTGAAAGGGTCAAAGTATAAATCTGAAAACAAAATACTCTATAGATTATTTTTTAGGACAATATCCTAATAAAGAAATATAGAGTATGACCTCGAACTTGAATAATTTTCATTTTCAAAACTTCAATAGTTAATTAAAAAATTTCTGTAAAACTCGCCTAAGGAATTTTCTCTGTGTATAAAAGATTGGAGCCTGTGGTTGGATAAAACTACATGACAGAAACGTATAGTCAGGAGTAAATCAGATTGATTTTTGTAAAGTGGTGTTCTTTATTGAACTTGAATGATAATCGATGACAAAACAATGCATCAACAGCTGGCAAGGCACTTTAACATGTTTCACAAGTGCTGACATCCAGTGCTTACCCCATCCCAAAATGATAACATCATTAAGCAAGAGGTCTGTCTGTTCAAAAAGTGTCGGAAAAGCAATTGGTAAACAAAATTTTAAACTTTGTCAATAAGTTGGTGAAAACATAAAAGAGGTGGTCTAAACATAGATTTTACTAAATAAAATTATACAAAAGTTAATTTATAATTTTTTTGGTCAGCTTTATCCACTGAGCTTACAAGCCATATAATAATTGATAGATTAAAACGTAAGTGAATGATATCTGCTCTGTAACCGATGGTTGCACAAATATGCTAGGACTGGCATAAGGTTTGCTGGAAAAAAACAAGTACTGGGAAAATGCTTTTTATAAACCCGTGTTTTGTCTGAAAAAAATGTTTTGTCAGTAATTTAATTACTATTCCTCGATCTGCCATTGCTTGATTTTTTGTATCACTAGCACTTTCTGATTGGGATGATGGAAGATGAGAATGTAACGCTTTTCTTGGGACGTTGTCCGACAATTAGGGATTATAGAGTTTTTTTTTCTTTTTAAACATCTTTTATCTTGAACTTTATGGTACACGCAGAAAAAAAAACACTTTTGAATATGTTTACAGGTAATAATATTTATGTTATTAATTTTTCAAATCTAAACAAGCCCAGGTAGAAATTGCCAAACGTACAAACGAATTAGAACTGGAAATCCGCATTGGCCGTATTAAGCATTTGTCAATACAGGTAAAAGACTAAGTTTAATTTTCTTTTATTCAAGTTTATGGACAGACAGAATCAGTTTTGTCTCTAACTATATCATTTTAATTATAAACTAAATATATATACCAGAATATTGTCCTAGTAAATAAATTATAGAATTTTTTAGTTTTTCAATTTATTCTTTGACCACACCTCCAAGGGGAACTAACAAACTAAGACCATACTATGTCCTTTTACAAATGATTGATATAATTTTTATTGTTAATAAAAATTATGATTTATTCGACCTTTATTGTGCAATGAAACTCCCCGAAATAGATCTATCAACAAATTCTTGGAGGTGTGGTCAAAGAATAAATTGAAAAACTAAAAAATTCTATAATTTATTTACTAGGACAATATTCTGGTAAATAAATGTAGAATACGACCTCGAACTTGAATAACTTCATTTTCATTGCACAATAAAGGTCGAATAAATCATAATTTTTATTAACAATAAAAATTATATCAATCATTACTAAATATATATAATTATATAAATATTAGATGTGTGTATCCGGATTATGACCCGATATACTTGTAGATGATTGTATTTAAACTGATGCATCTAAATATAATTATATCCGAATTTTAGTCTGGTGAAATTGTACTACATGTTAAATATTTGAATATGAGTGTATGAAAATATACAAAATTCAACAAAAAATTTATGTTCATCCTATCATATCCGTTAAGTCCATAAACAAATATTGTGCAATGAAATAAAAATTATTCAAGTTCGAGGCCATACTGTATATTTCTTTATTAGGATATTGTCCTAACAAATAATCTATAGAGTTTTTTGTATAAAAGACAAAGTACAATCTAGTTTACTCCCCGTGTTTTGTTTATAAACTAAACAAAAAATAAAAAGGAGGAAAAACGCAAAAAACGTGTATTGAATATCCACCAGAGGTGGACCTTGCACATAACAAACAAGTTTTCAATTTATTTTTTGATCAATGGTTATAATCTTTAACTTCAAGCTCATATATTAGTTCTCATGTAGTTAGTAAAATAGTTTATATGTTTGGCATGAGATTGTTACCGCTTTCAAAACGTGTTCTGATGATGGGAACCTAGAAAATTCCCGAAATACATCTATCAACACATTCCTGAAAGGGTCAAATAATAAATTTGAAAACAAAAAACTCTATAGATTATTTGTTATGACAATATCCTAACAAAGAAATATAGAGTATTGCCTCGAACTTAAATAATTTTCATTTTCATTCACATATATTTTTTTTTTTTGCATTTTTTTTTTTGAATTTTTGTACAAAATTGGACTTAGAAGTTTACTACTTGTTACTTGTTACTCCATAAACAGCTCAATATGTTTGGTTTTTATCCATAAATAGCTAAATAAGTTTTAGTACGAAATTCGCAAAATTTTTCAATTCGGTACAGAGTAATATGCAGCCATCAGTCTTTAAATGCAGCAATATATAGTTTAATATAATAGAAGATCTACATTTTTTCGAACGACATATCTTTATATATAGACAGGTAGAAAATTCCAATCGTACAAAAAAATTAGTACTGACAAACCACTGCTCTTTTTGTAAAACCCACCGTGGCAAACATTACCAATGGTACAACTAATATTGTTTAAGAAAAGCACTATTTTGACAACCAATTAGAAGAATTATTTTTTAAACAATATTTTATTATATGTACATCTCACATTTAAATTTGATGTAGAAGACTAAAGCTATGTACAGATGGTTGTCAGATCTTACAATATTGTCAGACAAATGTTCAGAAAATGTCTAACAACAGTGTGAATTTACAACTTTTGTCTTGCAACATTGTCAGAAAAAGCATTGTCTGTACATTGTAAGACAATAATATTGTCAGACATCTGACGTTCGTGTGAACACCCTACGTTGCCATTGTAGACAGATAATTGCAAGACATTGTAAACAATTTTTTATTGGCAGATGTGTTTAAATTAATGCATCTGACAATGACAGTATTTTTCATAAATAATGAAAAAAAAAACAAAAGTTCATATTAATAATATTAAAAAGCAAAAGTGAAACGAAAAAGGAAATCAAATTAAATAAAAAAATGGATGGCGACATTTCCGTTAATGAAACCTGCGTCATTGATTGCAGCTATGAACCAACTGACTTGATGTTTCGTACCCAGTCGCCAAGAGGCTCCCAGTCGCCAACAGGCTCTAAAGCCGGGAAAAAACCAACACCCAAACAAAGATCCTACCGCAAAAAGGTGGAATCCGTGTGGTCACACGAAAGTATTATCAAACTTATTGAGGAAGTTGAGGTACGGGAAACAAGGGAAACGGAAATGTTTTCCAAACAAAAGTATGTTACCAGCAATGCTTTTTTTCAGCGTGTACAACTATATTTACGTGTGTGTGCGTGTCATGTTTTGTGGTGTGTGAAATTTAATTTTATTTTTTTTTAACTGGTTTTCAATGCATTCAACATTTTCTGATTGTTGTGATGCTTACATTTATTTTCATTATTTTTTTGTACACTCTAGTGTTTCACTCCATTTATTTGATTGATACGACTTTAATGTTTGGAGTTTATATCTTTTAAAATCCTGAATGGTATTATTTTTTTTATGTAGTTAAAAGCTCTGATATAAGTAAAGAGGAAAAGCAAAACTTTGCATAACATACACATTACACTCAGGGAAATTCTGCTTTAAAAATATGTAGTTGTTTGGGATGTATTACAGTTTCTTTTTTTTGTAATGTAAATGTCAGTCATTTGTAAAACAAATTAAATTTTTTACTAACCTTGTAGTTCATTTAAAAAACAAATCACATCAAATGACTGTTTTATGATTTTACATTAATTTTTTACAGTTGCTTTTTGTTATTAAAAAAAATTAAATGTTTGTTTAATTTTTACTAACATGTGGTTAATTTTTACTACAATTGTTGGTAATTTTTTGAACATTAAAAAACAAATGACAATGTTAGTTGAATTTAATGAAATGTTAGTCGTCTTTTCTTTAAGTGAAATTTCATTTGCTTTTTACTACACTTGCACTGGTTTTTACCTACACTCCGGTTCACTTATTTAAAGGCATTAAAAAATCTGTGTTCATCATCCTGTATCTTTTCCAAGTTTTAACTGATTGTAGTACTATAAAATAGAATTGGAAGCTAGACACCTTTAGATCTAAAAAAATTATGCCAATAGTGGTTTTTTACCTTTACAACTTTTTTTTGAGCAATTTATTAAAAAAAGTTCAAAACTGTGCTATTTTTTTTGATTCACTTGAATAAAGGCACTTTATTATTTATTTATAATTTTTAAAGTAAGCGATGATTTTTCGTTGGGAGCGTTTGTTTATTACAATTCATTGCATCTTAATAATTTTACAAGTCAAAATGGCAAGAAAAAAAATTTTAAATTTATCGGAAAAAATTAAAATCGATGTTTACCGTTATGAAGGTTATACTAACCGCGCAATAGCTAAAAAAATTGGACGAAGCCCAACAGTTGTTGACAATTAAGGACGCCGAAAGGTATGGAAAAAAATTTGAAGGAAGGGTTTCATTGTCTTTATCTGCGTATGAGAAAAGAAAAATCATAAGAATTGCATTTAATTCTGCCTTATCCTTATCAAAATTAAGAGCTCAAGCTGGAGTGAAGGCGAGCAAGTCAACAGTACGCAGAGTAATAAAGAGCTGTGAGTATCTAAAATACCTGAAATTAAAAAAAAAGCCGCCACTTAATGCTCCGCGTAAGGAAAAGCGGCTTCAATTCGCAAGAGACTACATGGTATGGGATGTACAGCAAAGAGGTCCACTTGTTTTTGAATTGAGATATAATTTTTTTTATATTTTTACGTGTTTGAAATTCTGGGTGCATTGCTTAAGAATTTTTACATGCATTTACTATCGCAAATTGTTAATTATTCATATCACAAAGAAAGCTTTAATACACTAGGAATATTATGTAGGTTAATAAAAAAAGTTATCAGTTGAGTTGAAAGTAAAGGACGATGCATTTATTTCTCAAATTAATATTTTACTATCATTTACAGATTTTTTCGTTTAATTTATTGTTTTCATTTATTTAAAGTTTCACAAAAATTTAACCACAAAACCGGAATATTGTAGTTTATTTGTTTATGTTGCAGTTATTACAAATTTAAATAATTTTTTCCAAAAAAAAACATTTAAAAAATTAGTGTGTTTTTTTTATTAAAAAGTGGTGTTTATATACAAAATTATTTCAATGCAAATTACAAGAAATTGAAAAAGTTTACACAAATGTGTGTGTGTATATATTTTGTAGAAAAGAAAAACAAAAAACTGAAATAATTTCAAATAACTGAAAATAATTTTTATTTTTACTGATCTGCAGTTAGAATTTGAACATTTATTTTTAACTTACTATTCTTTGTTCTTACGGATTTGTTTGTTTTTTAAACGATATTTAGAAATAAATAACATGAAATAGTTGATTGAAGTGAAAAGTAAGTAGACCGGGTTTTAAGTGATTTATCATTTATGTTAAACTACATTTTCTGTTAAGTTAAACTACAAACTATTTTGAGTGTAGTAGTTGCGAAATTACCTGTTTTTTTAACTGCAAGTAGACTCATGCCATTAGCAATTTTGTAATTTTATTAGTTCCGATTAGACTAAGTTAATTTTTTTTTGTTTGATATAGTTTATTAGCTGATATATTGAAGTTCGCTGATTTAACCAAAATTAATACAACAACAACCACTGACGAGTCCCAGGAGGGGGACGAAACTGCGGCAGTCTGGTGTATCCCTTGTGTCCGTAAAGTTTTTCAATAAAAATGTTTTCTTCTTCTTCTTCCTGTAAAGAGACTAACTAAAACAAATATATTATTTTATAAGTTTTGTGTTGTAATTTTGATCCTATATGTACTAGTTGGATTAAATGTCGGCAAATCCGAAAATTTGTAAGAAAATTCTTAATCTAGTGAATCTGCCTGAAAAAAAATATAAAAACTCGCCATAGCTAAAATTTTTAAAATGCATTGCAAAAAAAATCGATATTTTTTACCAAAAAAACTTCTATAAAGTTTTAAAAATACGTATTTTCACAACAACTCGACATTGCATTACAGATCAGACAATTTTCCATAAACAAGTTAAAATTTGTATTTTGTAAATATTCGCGAATTTCAAAATTCAACGCAAATATTAGTCTCAAAATGTTTTTCCCACACTATTTGATTATTTTCCGATACAAAATAAATTCCAATTTTTTGATTATTTAACGGCCTGTTTTTGTAAGACGTGTCACTCAAAAAATTCGTGTAAATGAGTGAAGAAATTCATTTTGGGGTTCTGTATCGCAGATGTCACTTTGAATTGAATGAAAACGTACGAGTTGTCGTTTCCGTTTTTTTGGTTTCCAAATTGCGATTTGAAACGTCAAAAACAGACGTTCACAAAAAAGTATTCGTCAAAGAAAAAAGGCAACACAATTTAATATTAAAAAAGAATACAAAAAATTGTAATAAAAAAAGAATTATGAGCTGTGATAACAATAAAAAAGCGCAAATATGCAAGTATTCAAAACAGATTTTTTATTTAACAATTTTATAACAATTTTAGCCTAAAGAAGACAATTGACATGTTGGCAATCTTACTGTTTGACAAAACATGAAGCTTTACGTAATCAAACGTAAGTCAGACGAACGAATTATAAACACCCATTTCATTACGTATTCGTTCGGGTGCCACACGTCTTGTAAAATCAGGCCGTAAGTTTTTTTCTATTAACAGAAAAAGGAGCACTTAAGCCAATTTCAAATAAACATTTTTGTCTAATCGTTAACTTTTAAAAATGTTCTTTTAATATTTCTATAGTTTTTTGAAATTATAAAATTTTTGATTTACATAAAAATGACGTCTCGTGTTGTACCCGTTTCCAAAGGGCTTATGCCGATTTGCAAAAAAAAAATTGGAAAAATCTATCATTGTTAACCAAAAAAACTTCATGAAATTTTTACAAATTAGTCGTTTGACAATGATTTCGACATTGAATAATCGTTAAGACAATTTGAAACAAAAAAAAAAAGAAACTAACATGTGTGATTTCGGAATGTTCGCGAATTTCAACGAAAATATTACTTTTCCATACAAAAGTTACCCAGGAAAACTTTGGTAATGGGTGAAATAAAGAAAAACTTTACCTTGTAATTATTATTTTCCAACAAAAAGTAATGACTTACAGATAATGGCTAACATAATACATTACGCTGTAATGAGTACTCCTTACCTCAGCATTATTTCGAAACATAGTGTAATGCGTTACCAACAGTTGGTTACATAATGTATTACATTTTAATGCATAGTCCTTACCTTCAACATTATTTTGAAACATAAAGGAATGAGTTACCAATACTTGGCCACTTATGGGTTACCTTGAAATGATACATCATTACCTTTTGACACATCATTACCCATCACAAATTACATAATGCATGAAATATAAACGTAAAGTAATAATTAAAATATCTTTTTTGAAAATCTATTTATAGACACATTACTTTATAATTTATTGTATGGTATATGTTTTTAACATCACAAACGAAAACTCGAAGCAGAACAATTACTTTGTATTTCAGCTCAGTTGGTACAGTTCTCGGTTGACAACCATAGACCCCTGGTTCGAATGTCAGCTCGACCATGTTTAATTAAACAAAATATTAGTAATAAGTTTTTTAATGAAAATTTATTTATAGAAACATTACATTTCCCAATCCGGTAACCATATAAGTAACTTGTTAATAATATCATCTTAAATCGAATAACAGATTGGATGGACAGAAATGGTATATTAAATGAATATCAAGCTGGATTTAGAAAAAACTACTCAACTGTCGATAACGTATTTAATCTTGTAAATATTGTGCATCTTAACAAAATTAACGGTAAAAATACCTACGCATTTTTTGTCGGTTTTTCCTGTGCCTTTGACATGATTCCCAGAAGCTCTCTTTTTTATAAATTATCCTGTGTGGGATTATCATCAAAAATAATCTTCATTCTACAACTTTCGTATGAAAACACCAGTAGCCAAGTATTGTATGGAAATGAATTTTCTGAACCGTTTAATGTTGACCTTGGAGTAAAGCAAGGTTGCATACTGAGCCCAATACTATTTTCTTTGTATCTAAACGACTTAGCTGATGAAGACATTCCTGTAGAAATACTACTTTATGCTGACGACATTGTGATTTTGTCTGACTCTCCAGGTAATTGATTGATTGATTCGCTTTTTTCATACTGTAAGATGTGGTGTCTTAAAGTCAACCTTGCCAAATCCAAAGTCCTAGTTTTTCGTAATGGCACTAGAATATGCAAGAATTTGAATTGGAACTATGGCGACGATCAAATAGAAATTGTAAATAGCTATAAATATTTAGGTATGGACCTAAACTACGACTTGTCTTTTAAAAAGCATTTAGTCAACAAGCTAACAACATCGAAAATGGCCATATCTTCAACATGGTCTAAATACATAAATCACCCTATGATAGCTAATAAAAACAAGCTAACAATTTTTAATGCTGCATCTCGATCTATAATGTTTTATGGAGCACAAATTTGGGGTTATAAAAAACATGATGAGGTCGAAAAACTATTTAGATTTTTTATAAAAAAGATGTTATATTTGCCTTACAACACTCCAAACTACATGCTATTTTTAGAAAACCGGGCTAAATTCATTATATGTTGATACTTTGAAGATACACTTTGATTATATTAATAAAGTTCTTCGCATGCCTAGCCACGTATGCTAGCAGAAAAAGTCATAGCAAAGCACACTTAGTGGGCTGAGGAGTGGCACATGTTATGCGAAAAAATTCAGTTTGTCCCGGATAATAACGCTGATCCGTCCTGTATGCACTCGAAGTCAAGGTTACACCTTTTAAAAACTTATGAACGAAATCAACTAATAACTGATGCGAAAAACTCTCAACCCCATGATTTATATTCGCAGTTAAATTACTGTATGAGTCCTATTTCAACTTCTGAATTATCTTCACGTGATACCAGTTTATTAATAAAAGCAAGAGGTGGACTTCTAAATATAAATGCTCGACCCTTCAGAAGTAGTTCAGATGGCCTTTGCACACTTTGCAACTTAAATGCATCTGAAAATACCTTGCATATAATCGGTGTCTGTCCTATTTATAAGGAATTCAGGATTAAATATTTCAACAAAAATTACCTTAGCCCAATCGAAGTTTTAAATATACTTAACGGTCAGGATTACAATTACAAAAGCCTAGTCAACTATCTCGAAATTATTTTGAAATATAGAAGTCTAATATTAAATGAATTTGAATAGTTTACCTTTTTCTTTTTTATAACCAATCACATCTAATGTGTTAATAAATGTTACCAAATGTAAATCTCTAAGATTTATTTTATAATAATAAACTAATTGTTAAACAGCTTTATACTTGCCAATCTGGCTCACAACTTTAAAGTTATGCCAGTTATAGATAATTAATTATATATAAAATTCGAATATTGTAAATATTATATATTTTGAATATCTATTAAATAAATAAAAATAAAAAATAAAAGTAACTTTTTAATTTACCCCCTACTAGGCAATGAGTCCACCCATTACTTTTAGGCTCATCGCCTGTAAAATTATTCAGTACAGTAAGATTTATTGTAGTTAGTGAAGCGCTATGACGATACATTACTTTACCCATTATTTGGTAATGTGTGTTTTTGCTGGGTATTCCAATTTTCTTGTTATTTTAGTTTTTTAAGAATAGCAGGACTCATACCACTTTCAAAAAAAAAAAAACATTTTTGTAGAATCGTTAACTAGCAAAAAATTCAGTCATCAATATCTCAGTTGTTTTTAAAATTTTTTTATTTTTTCTCATACATATACTAAACATATCCCATTTTAGTGTACCTAATTCCACTCTAAACTCATTTTTTTAACAATGGACTCATTCATAAAACTTTCAAAAAAAAGGTTCATATAATAAAAATTTTAAATTAATCGATTACAAAAGTCGAATTAAAGTTGGAATCTAATTGTGTAAATTTATGCAGTTATCGATATAATATTAAAGTTTTCATCTGGAAAATTTTAATGGTTTAGCAGCAAGCCTATAAACTTAATATTAACTTCCATACCCCAATAAGCATTTGGAATACATCTCACCCGGACAGGCGCCTTTAAATTTGGGGGAGGAAATTTTTTGAAAAATTCTTCAAAATAGTTTCGGTTTTGCATATGTCATGTATGGTTTTGCATATTCAGAGTACTATTACTTATGCTGAATACACTATAAAATCATTATTTGTCCAAATTAATTGGCAAATGAATAATTGAGGGGCTTATTGTCAGAACTTGATAAGCCACATTTATTGTTTTCTAGATTGTTGCTGTTTTGTAGACATTAATATTTAATAGAAGTCTTGCTTAAACAATCATTGCAAGTACCTAGAGTATAAACGTCCTGCAAAAGTCACATTTGTTTGCATCTTTTTAACCTTTAAAAGGCAAAAACATACTAACAATAAAATGTGGGTTATCCAGTTTTTATAAAAAATCCCTTCAATTGTGTAAAAATCTGTATTTTTGTCAAAAAAATTGAGGAAATTTATTTTATGTTGAAATGGTTTGCAGAAACACCACTTTATGTCAAACAAATAAACCTAAATGAAAACGGAAGCGATGAGGTGTTTTGAGGTGTTTTGTATAAAACACCAATTGTGATTACATTTTTCTGACCAAACCCTTGTATTCGATATTAACAATATTCATAAAATTGTGTGAACTTTTTTAATACTATGATGCACTTACATGTTGACCTCTATACATTTCCTGAAATTTTAACTCTTCACTAAAAATTGTTCTTTTTCCTTTCCTCTCTCAAAAAATAAATTTGTGTGTGTGTGTGTTTTTATTTTAGAGAAACTAACGTTATTCAAGAGTTGAAAAATCAATCCCAATGGTCAGACAACTGACAGATGGGTCAATTAATACACTTAAAATCAATGCACTGTAATTCAACAAATTGTAAGATTAATTAATCTAAATTTAACTTGTGTTGATTTTTAATTAAGAGTCAGAAAATGTATAGTTACACACAGAAAAATAAAGTGCCAACAAAATTGAAAAGTGTATTTTGGTTGCTACAACAAATTTGGTTGCTACAACAAATAAATATAGTTACCAGACTATATTTGTATGTGATTTCTGAATATTTTGGGTGTTGAAATTAAAATTCTGTTGTATCAAACAGTTTTTGATGTAAAAACCAATAAACTCTAATATCAACCGCTTTAATTGTAGTTACTGAATTCCAGTTGGAAATTGACAAAAATTTTCTATTTGCTTAAACTTATTTATATAGGCGATATATCTAATACTAGCGATATCGCCTGTTTATGTTCTAGAAGAATTGCTTTCGTATTGCTGGGAAGTATTGCACTCGAGACACGTTTTCTACACTCAAAAAAAAGTCTGTAAAAGTTACAGAAAAACCTGTAATTGTTACAGAAAATTTGCTAATATTAGGCCAACAGATCGTTTTGCTAACTTTAGCAAGACATAACTGTAACTTTTTAGTAAAAAGTATAAAAAAATTAGTAAAAGTTAGTAAAATTTAGGAAAATTTTTGTAAACTCTTAATGGAAATCGATTTGCTAAAATCAACCAAATTTTGTACTATAAATTTTAGTTAAATTAATTTAGTATAAAAATTAGTAATAATTACTAATAATTAGTAAAACTGTTGCAAAATAAAAATGGGAATAAAATGACTGAAATCAACAAAAAATTTAACTAAATATTAATAAACAGGAAAATTTACACTTTTTCTACAAATAAAAATTTTGATTACTTTTTTGATTGCAATTTTCCACATGTTGTAAAAGTATGTATTAAACATGTTGTAGTAAATAAAAGGACAAGAACATGACATGAAATGTTTAATAAATACTATGAATTGTCAGGTTTGAGATCATAACTAAATGTAACTATTACAAATAGAAAACACTAATTGTTAATAAATGTAAGAAAAGGTGAAAAAAATCTTGTGTCGATCAGCGCTAGAGGGAGTTCCGCACTTTCATCTTTCATCTTCGACCTCATTCTGATCCACCACAGACAAGAAACTCTAGGTTTTATCAGGTTTATATGTATATCAACAACAGAATATCGTTGATGGTAATTGATTATCAGAACAACATGAGTTGTTTTCGTATTCTCTTACAAGTTTAGCGAACAGCTTTAAATCCTAAAGCTTTTTATTTGCCACTGTTGCCTGTCCAACTGCGAATGTTGGATTTTATGGATTTATTATAATAGAAAATTATTTTAAATATTTATATTTACATTAAAATCAGAACTGGTGGGTTGGAAAAACGCATCACATTTTGTGCAGAGGATTAGAAGATTTTTAGTTAATTTTGTTGACTCTGAAAAGAGAATAAAATACAACTGATAAATAGTTTTAGCGGTTGTTTTCATATATAACATCAATTTCGATCATGATTGTTTTTGTTACAGAAACAAAACTCATAATATGTTCAGGCTTAACTAATTTTCTTGAAAAATAATATACATGATAAAAAATATATTATTAAACAAATATATTATTAATGTTGTTTAAAAACAATATGTATATAAATTTATAATTTTCATTTTCCGCTTACATTCGTGTTTGTCAAATAAATATACGCGACTTATATCCCAGTAAAACACGTTGCTTACCAGCAAGTAGTTTTGTAAGGGGTAGGTTTGTAAGGGAGTAAGCCCGTACAAACCCGCTTACATATGCCATGATTTTTAAATGGCGAATTCACACTTGGAAGCATTACTCTTGGGCGAAATAAGCGCGGTTTTACCGCTTATAATAAGCTGTGATTTCTTGGCTTTCAGTAAAATCATATTTCATGTATACATTTTTACTATTAAGAGTTAATAATATGAAAATGATTGCAATTTATTTTATATAAAATTGTAAAGATATAAATTTTTTGTTGTTAAAATTTTAGACATACTTATTAATATAATAATTTTATTTCTTTACCGTACCACTTGCTACTTCTTCGGAAACAGTTAAATGACTAATAATTTTTTTAACATACTCAAAAACACCAAACATAATCAGAAATCATTTGAGAAAACTGGTACAGATCGTTTTGTAATCCACGATATGAAACTTTCTGCATTACAACAAGCATCTTTGTAATTGATTAGGGTAAACTGCTTACAACATGCATCCTTGTAAGGGAAAACCGTAAGCTAAAATTTTTGTTTGTTTATATTTATACGAAATTATCCGTTCCTTTTGCTGCTTTTATCCTGCTTCTAAAAACGAGAACATATTTTACTGGGATGTTCTTCTTTCGTGAAGTTCTTCAGATAAATGTTTTGTGAGAGTCGTAAGAATATATTGCATGTAGAAGAGAAGAATATGCTTCTACCCAGAACACGAACAAAGTATGTTAGACTTGTGTTGTTCGTGAAAGACTACTCACCCAATTGAACGAAATGACCTAGTTCAACATTTGTCAATATTTGAGTTCATTTCGTTGTTTTACTCATGGCACAATTTTATCTCTTTCAACACGCAGCTATTTGACACCCAAATATAGAAAATTTTTATAAAAATATTAATTTATTTTTATTATGTTTTACATAATTTGTATTATTGAAATTTAAATTTGTTCGGCCTATTTCGTTATAAATGACCTGTTCCACGATCTCGAATGAAAACCTACGCGAACGCAAGCTAGTCACTCGAATTCGAATCAATTTGGGTTTCTCTATTTCGAAAGCTATCGTTCTATACTTACGTGTGTCAATTTTTGTGTTTTACGTATTTACAAATCATAGTGGTGCCAGACCGGATATTTTAAACTTCTATTACAATTTCCTTTAAAAATACCAAAAATACTACTAAATTGTTTGAAGATAAATACAACGTTACTTAACAGTGATCAGCTGTATTTGACAAATAAATAAAACAAATAAATAAAACAAAAGAAAAATTATTAAATCAAAAGAAGAAAATCAAAAAAGTACACCAGCGTTTTCAGCTGTTCCATTGTGGATTTCATTAAGCTGAAATTTAAAGTTCTTAAAAAACTACTAACTAATGTTCGTGTTATTTTATTCTTACCTTTTGTTATCCATTCTTTTTTTTTTTAAATATTTATTATTTTTTATTATATCATTCATTCCAGCAAAGAACATTGAAATATCATGATTTTTTTTTTAGGTTCTCCGATTTTATTATATTTTGTACATGAATACTACATAGTCCCACTTGCACATAGCCTTTTTTCAAATCTCGAAATTTGTAAAAACTCACGATTTTATGCACGTTTTTAATTTTCATAAATTTGATAAAAATGCTAAAAGTGCTTCACTTTGAAGTGCCATAACTTTTTCATTGTATATCGCATGTTATTTATTTAAACGATATTTGGAATATGCACTTGTGTACTTTATAACTGGAGGTTTTTAAACAAAATTATTGTTAAAAAAGTGCATACGTAACGCAAATGCAGTTTTCTAATGCATTTTTCAAAACTTTCTCCCCCTACGATTTTCCAAAAAAAAAAAGTTTACTAAAATATGGAATCTTACCTTAATATACAAGTACTGATTTTTATGGGACAAACATGTCTTCTAGTTGTAATGATTTTTTAAACTAAGTTTATTCTTTTATTCTAAAATATGGAAATATTGTTATACATTTTTGTATCGTTTTTTTAAATATTTTTTTGTATTTTTTTAAATGAATTCACCTAGTTAAATTTTCGATATGATGTCAAAAAAGTTATTTTGGATTCAAAAATAAAAATACAACGTACTTAGATTATTTTCCGTACAACAACCCAGCCAAAACTTCTATTCCCAAATAATATTTAAAAGATTCGTTACTCATATTTTTTTAATTGCCAATAAGTATACTAGTAAGATTAGAAAATAAATTACAAGTTTTATTTGAATCGTTTTTTCTGTTCTTTCAATATTTTTTTAAATAAATGAATATTTTTATAAATATAGGTCTTCAAACAAGTTACTAAATGAGTTCGTATTTTAAATTTATCACACAAAATATGAAATACAACAATGTATAAAAATAAAATAATTTTTTTTAAAAAGCGAAAGAAAGCATTCTTTCGAAATCGAGAAACAGGCCATAATTAATAGCAATATAGACAAAATATCAAATAATTCGCTTTTGATCTATGCTGATAAACCAGCAACAATTGATGCCTTGGATGTCAACATTGTTCGTGTTATTCATATAATACGGCCAGCACTGCTCAAAAAAGTGACCCGAAATTAGACGCCCAGAATGCGCTTCTTCATGAACACCCTTTACAATGTAATTTTCATAGCTGGTTATTATTTGCGTAATTTAGTTTGAAAGTAACGGACAAAATGTTAAATTATCTTAAAAAAATTTAGTACATATACCTACAAACAGTTTTTGGTTTTACCTGAAACAGTTTTAAATATTGATTACCAACGAAACGTTGGATTATAGTAATTTTTAGTACAAATATTATCATCTAAATTGTATGAAAAAAATATGTTTTAAGTTTGAATGCAGCTAAAACACAATATTTTACCCATTTTGTGTGACGTTTCTGTAACCAAAATTGTAAAATTCCTTTGAAACAGTATTTGGTTGTACATACAATTTTGGATACAATTTTTCAAATTTTTTAAATTTCGCTATTTTTAATCTATTATTATTACATTGGATTTTTTAATGCAGGACATCTTTCTGTCCCCAACAATTATCTTTTTTTTTTGCATTTACCAAAGAAACATAGATGTTTTAATTTCAATCATTTCAAGGTACAATACATTCCCATACTAATAAGAATATGTATATCTTAAAAGATTTTGTTTGACTTTTTTCGAACAGACAGATTTTATTTTTACTGGACACTGGACAAGCACCGAATACCGTCCATCTGGCAACCCTATTTACAATACATTGTGAACGATGAAAGCCTTTTTTTTTTAATTTATAGCGGACCTTTGAACCTCCGTATATTTACAAAAATACAGCAAATCAAACATATTAGCTAGGTTAATACTAGTATTTCGATATGGCTAAAGATCTCATCAGCACCCGAAGTTTTAGAAAAGTTAGAGCCTCCATAATAGGCAAAGCTTTAACAAAAAACCTAGTAATCATCAATTTGATATGTGATACACGATAAATAAATATCACACTAATGTGCTAAGATACATTTATCCAACTTAATTATAACATTAAATATTTATGTTCAAAGTAATTATCGTTCTCCTGGCATATAACTTAAGTTAAATTTTCTTGTGTTTTCTCGTACACACATTCGTGGAAGTACTAATACTACCATCCTTTTTTTTGCTTTGTAAGTTAAATCGTTAATAATTGTGGGGTGTACCAGGTGTCTTAGAAGAGGGTTCTTATGATGCACATTCGTAACATCTACTAATACACACAGACGCGCTCACTTATAAATGTTAATTCATATAAGGACATATAAATTTGAATAATTCTATTTCATTAAATTAATGTTTAAACGAAGTCGTAATATTAAACGACTATCCACTAAATTAAATATTAAGCCAAAGGTGTTGTTCCACAAGGTGCACATATACTCACATCATATGTATCAAGGACATACACATGAAGCATTCCATACCAATTGTCTAGCTAAAAAATAAATATCGTTTCAATATCAAACTTACAATATGTATTGTCCCATAGAAGGCGCATTTAAATATTAACAAATATAACATTAATTTTTAATATATTTGTAGTTGTAATTAATTGGAATTTATAAAACGAATGAAAATTAAGGATGTCAATTTATTTGGCGTTTGATAATAGCGCCAAAAACCATAAAGTCTAAAAGTCTTGTAGACAAAAGGCTAACATATTGCCCAAAAGTGGGTATACAAATGCAAAATAATCTTGTCAAAAAGGTATTTTTGGGCAATATGAGAATTGATTACGTCCCCGATGAAAAAAGTTCCGATATAATCATTAGGGTAGATGTGAACTATAATGGGTTACTATATGTATGTATGCAGTTTTATGAATAATAAGACATTACCAGAAGGAAAAAATAATGGGTCTAGAAATATGTTTAGAAGTTGCGAATAAAAAAAATTTTAAGTTTGTTTAAAAACATGGTCGTGTTGGGAATCGACCCAGGGTCGTATGAGTCACCGACGCATATAATATATCATAGTTTAAATCATACGTGAATTTTTCTTCTATGTAAATTTGTTCAGGAAATACCAAAACTAACTTCTAACCGTATAGCTTACAAATTGAAATGAGTCTAAGAAGAGATTTTCAGAAAATTGTTGTATCATTATATTTTGCTGGAAGTAATAAGTGCAACAATAATTTTTTTATGAGAGTAATAAATTATATGTTTCTTATCGGTAACCCATTATTTTATTATTAAAAATAATGTAAAGGTAATAAGTACTCAATACAAAGTAATGTATAACGCTTTCTTCTAAAAACCTGAACTGGTTTTAAGAGTTTCGAAACAAATGTGTTAACGTGGTACTTTAATTATCATGCTTTTAAACTATTTTAATTAAATTGTAAAGTTAATTTGTGTTGTTTAATGCAGTCTCTAATAAGTTTTGTATAAATAACACACAATTTTGTTTATATACTAAAAAATATGCATTTAAAAAAACCTCTAAAAAACTGTTTCTCTTAAAACCAGTTGGCATATAAAGTTTAACAAATGTTGAGTACATTGGTTCATCATTAGTCTATATGTTCGTTGGTTTAAAACCTAATAATAATAATGTCGCTTTTTAGCACTTCAATTAAAAAAAATATGAATAATTATTACAAACCGAAAACTGTAGTTTTTTATGTTTTTTTTTTGCATATTTTTTTGCATATTTTGCATATGTTTTAAATGTTCTTATTATAAACGGTGCTAAAAAAATATATAAAAGTGATATCAATTTTTTCATTAAATTTTACTATATATATTCATATATAATGATATGTTTTGCCATATATAATTATATATATATTTTTGATTAATTGATACCCTTACATATAATCATATACGGTATATGTTCATATATACACACACAATATTTTTTCCGTAAAGACTACTAAATATACACTTTAAATTAAATGAAAAGCAGTTAAAAACAGGACTACTTACTTTTCGTTTAAAACAATTGTATCTTTTAATTTATTTTCAGCTGTTGAACAATTAATTGGCAAAATCCATAAAAACAATAGATTGTCTTCGTTTATTTCAATACTCAATATAATGTAACAACTTTTTGTTTCAAATAAAAAATTTTAACTGAATATTTTAACTACTACGGAAAGTCCGATTTTTAGTTTATTTTGTTTATTGAATAACAGACAGAAAGTTAAAAAACATATTTCTTTGGTAATTTAAATGTATATTCCATTAAACCAACTTTACCGATTAAACTTTTAAATAACTGTTGACTTTTTATGGAAAAGTTCATTTGAGTGTAGATCTATATCTATGTTATATGATCAGATATACAAGATATGCTAATATATAAAATACGATACAATGATATATGATGATATATTACGCCATATTAGAAAAATGTCATAATCTAAGTATAAGATATGAACATGTATCCTAGTATATTGCCACACATATAAGCATATAAGCATATATATTAAATATTAAGTTGTATATGAGTATAAAGAAACCTTTTTCATCGAGTCCCGCAATTCTCAAAACACAATACAGTGAAACCGTATTTGTATATTCTTCGCTATAGTGCGGTCGTTTATAGTATCAGATGGAGAAGGAAAATTTTGAATACGTTGCTGGAAAACATTATATAAAAACTAAAAATCTTATATCATAGATTCCATAGATATCAAGTTCTTGTTCTTTTAACAACAAACACATTTTTTCATATACATTCAAAAATTTTTGCATAGGTATACGACGTATGCCCAATTTATTCTCAAGAGTTGTATCCTCTGACAGCAAATGTCAAAGAGTTAGATATATATGTAACCTATGATATAAAATATGAATATTTTATATAATGTTGAGAATATGAATGCAATTGAGAATATGAAGGAACAATGTAGAAGCCCCGCAGTACTTCTTTTAGATATTAATGCTTCAAGCGGAATACGAAAAGTTTTTAAAACGAAAGGTAAGTGAGTAATGTACAATTAACATATTGAAAGCGCTAAACCTGCTGTGCCGCCGACCGCGCCGGTCGCTTGCGGCTCGTACGGAGTGGCCGGTGCCGCACAGCAGGTCAGAGCGCTTCCAACACGTTTATCGCAGTTTATTGAAGTAATTCTTATTACTGATTTCTTATAATCTTTTAAACAGTATTCTGGAGAATTCAAAAAGCTTAGAGCTTGTTTATCTATTACGAAGCGATAGAAATTGATATATACTTTCGTCAGAAGTACATAAGGAACAAAAACAAATTTTAGTTATTTTAACAAAAATTTTTCTTTTCGGTCGTTATAGATAAACAGACAGTTAGTCTAAACACAAATGTAAAGAACGCTTGAAAGACTTTCGTCGAATATATTTATGAAATTTCCTCGAAGCCTGTGTCTTTGAGTCCTCCCAGTACGAGTTTATTTGGAAAAGTTTAGAGAACTTAATTTCCTCGACCCTTGAATATTATAAAAATTCCCAAAGTTTTGTTTGTTAAAGATTTTAAAAATAAAAGTTAACAAAAGTTTTGTTTATTTAATTCTTAAAGCTTTTATCCTGCCAGCACACAAGCTCCAAAATGAGTCAGAAATTGACTCAACACATATTATAAAAGTTTTAAATTTTTGTATTAAATTGGTTCACCCAAAAGAGCCTTTCTTTTTGATTCAATAATGATTCAGATAGGATATATAAAAAAATTCTATTGGCCCAAAAATCAATATTTTTTGGATCTTTTTTGAATTGTTCACAAAATATTAAATTTAAATTACATTTCTGCACACAGAGAAATAAAGTGCCAACCGAATTAAAAAGTGTATATTAACGGTAACAACTTATAAATTCAGTTAGTACAAACAATAGTAACTTTCGATTTCTGAATACTTTGGGTGTTGCAACTAAAATTCAGTTGTCTTAATCGAACTTTGTTGTGAAAACTAATGTTAAGTTGTGCTCGCCGACTGAAATTCGTAATAACCGAATTTAAGTCGTAGTAACCAAATTTCAGTTGGTAAATAGCTAAATTTTTCTCTCTGTGTGAGTTACCTACGAAACATTTTTTTGTATTAAATAATTTTCTTAAAATTTTTGTGTCTTTTGTAATCCTTTTGGAAGGCTCATATTTTTGTCCAAAAAATGAGTAATTTTTGAAAATAAAATTATGTTATTTAAAAAATGTGTGTATTATTTATTTCATTAAATTTTGACTCAGTTAATACGAACTCTCAAAAAAGTATCTAAAATTGGGTATTCCTTCATTTGGGCATTTTAACGTTTTTAAGAATATAATTTTTTCTAAAAATTTGCGTAAATAAAAATGAATTTGTATATTGACCAAAGTCGGTGCCATATTGCCCACAAAATGGAAACATTTTACAACAACAAATTACTCACCGTGATTTTGGGGGTGATGTGACATTTTATTTTTGGGCGCTGTAACCTAATGCCAATTTATTTTTTATGGAGAGTTTGGAAAAATTATTTATCTTAAAATCGTCCAAAATTAAACAAAAATAAACGTTTCACTGTATAAATTGGATATTTTATTGGCGAAATCATTCATTTCATCGCTAATATTTAAATATTTACTTTTAAGAACTATAATGCGTATGATGAATTTTATTATATTAATCATACGCCGTGTAGTTCCTATAAACAAATATTTGAGATGGATAACACCTAAAATATTTTTGTAAATAAAAAAAGTGTCAGCCAATTTTTAGACAAATTTAGTTTTCTATTACACTTAAAATTCATTACTAATTCCGAATTTAAATAAAGGGTTTTCCCAATTTTTCCTAAAAAATCTGTTAATATAGTCCAATTTGTGCTATTTTAAAAATACACTCAAAAAAATAAGTTAGCAGAAAAGTTAGTAAAACGTCTTGTAAATCAGGTATACTATTTTTTAGCAAAATTTTTTGCTAAAATCGTGTTTTCAGCTAAAATTTTTGTTATACTTATTCAGCACTTAACTGTTTTATACTAAACTAATGCTTTACTAATATACTAATGTTTTACTAATTAATTTTGCTAAAAAAAAATTGTGCTGATAAGCACATTAATAGTGTGGACGGGCAACCAGATTGAAAGATATACGCAGAATGAAGTAGATGTCGCGGCATGTCAAGATGTAGTAGAGAAGAGGAAAATGATACTAAAAAGTACAACTCTAATAAGATATATAAAAAAATCAACCATGGAAGGCTTTTGTATCTGTTTTTCATACATAAAACAAAATTGAGGATTAAAATAACATAAATTTTGCGTTGTCACCGGCTTGTGAAAATAATTGTCTATTAATTAAATAAAAGACAAAATAAAATATTTATTTATTTAAACTAAATGTTTATATGTGTGGTCAAATTGCAAACAAACATATACAGAAATGTAGACAGAGTAAAGTGAAAGACAAAGACACACATCTTAGGTAGATTTTTTTATGGTTCCTTTTTCTTATTTCAAAAAGGGTTGTTTTTTTTCGTTTCGTTTGTTTTTGTTTATTTTTTCATTTCGTTTCTATAATTATCTTCGGCAGTTGCGATAGCATCATTTAAACGATAGCATCTTTTAGACAACCATTGATGTAAGTAATTGAAAGACAATTTTTGTTATGTTATATATATTTATTTCTATATATTTTCAGATATTAAATAAATTCATGTCGTCAATGTGGAAAAATTAAAATTTTTATATTTCGTTATTATAGTAAATTATTACTATAATAGTAAATTATTACTTTTTATTATAGTATCTTTTAAAAGAATCACAAAAATATGTTTTATGATTTTTAGCAAATAAATTAACAATTACAATTTGTCTACAAATTTTTTGCGTTTTTTTTTTTTCAGTCTACTAAAATTCAGCAAAAAATTAATTAATTTTTAGCAAGGCTTTTGTATTTCTAATCTACTAAGTGTTAGCAAAACTTTTGCTGAATCTACAAATTTTGTTGCTAAAAATCAGCTCGCTGATTTTCAGCAAAAGATTTTGCTGACATTAGCAACTTTTTTGCAAGCATTCTCCTGACTAAAATTTTGCTGACTCAGCAAAATTTTTTGCTGACTTTACAAACTTTTTTTTTTGAGTGTACACTTCAACCATTACAAATGATTTACTAAAATTTAACGAAACATTTTACAATATTTAACCCCGCCTACTTCACCCACTTTTTTTTTAAAAATTGTAAAAATGTTTTCATTTTTTATGGGCATTATATTGAACAAGAGATAGTGTATATTTAAAATTTGGAATGCCTCATATGTATGTAAGTTGATAATACTTAAGTAGTTTCATCATTATTAACTTCAATTAAGGTTTTTGTTTTATATTAAAATACAAAATTACAATATGTACACTCATAATTATCCATGCTTATAAATACGAAATTATATTTCGTAAATTTATTTTCGTACAATGTAGAAACATTTTATAAATATTACACAATTTTCGTATGGAACAAGTTCGATAAATTTAAACATTTCGTAAATTTTTTTTAATAAAAGGTACAAAAATTTACAAAACTTTCGTAAACAATTCAAAAAAAAAAATGAAAATTATAAAAAAACTTACAGAACTATTTACCCCGATGAAAAATGTTTATATGTACTCATATATATCGATACCATTATATATGCTTCTATGTGTGGCAATATATTACGATATTTGTTCATATCTTATACTTAGTTTATGCAAATTTTTTGATATGGCGTAATATATCATCATACATCATAGTATCGTATATTATATATTAGAATATCTCGTATATCTGATCATATGAGATGTGTATATATCTATATATGACAATATATTCTACCATATATGATCATATGTAAGTGTATATGGTACAATTAATCAAAAATAATAATTCAATAAAAATTCTAAAATTTCATCCAAGCGAATCAATTCGGTTGCTGCAACATCGTAAACTCAGTTGTCACAACTCCTAATTCGGTTACAACAACAGAATTCAGTTGCTACAGCCGAATTACGAGGTTGCAGCTACCGAATCTATACTGTTGGATGAAATTCTGTTGAGACAACCGAATTTGTTATGTGAGTCGAAATAAACCCTTCGATATAAGAAGACACTTACCACTTTGGAATTGTAGTTCAAAAATTTTCATATCTGTATTGAAATGGGCGTGGCAGGCAACTGCCGTTAAAATTAGAAGGTAGTGTTTGCCAGCCATTATTGTAAGCAAACGAACATATAGATAAAATAAGAACAAAGGTACTTAACATCTGTTAAATTTTATATGCCAACCAGTTTTAAGAGAAACAGTTTTTTAGAGGTTTTTTAATGATTATTTTTTAGTATATTTCAATTGTAAACAACACTCTAAAAAATGCATGTAAAATAACTACCCAGCCAGAAATTGCCAAAGGTCTGAAAAATCAAGCACTGTTTGCCAATGGTCCAACAAATTAAGTGCTGGCAAAGCACTGATTTACAACGCTCAGCCAACGTTAGTAGGAAGTGTTTTGCATGTACTTAATTAAAGAAATTTATAACAGTAAAAATATTTAAAGCACTGGCTTAGAACGCTCTGCCAACGATGATTTACAAAAATTTACTACCGTAAAAATAAGAAACCACTGGCACAGCACTGGCTTAGAACGCTAGCCAGATGTTGACTTTACTGACTTTTTTTTTTGAGTGTATAATAAGTATCTACACAAATCGTATTTAAAAATTTTTCTAATCTATACCTTTAAAAAATTTAAAATTACAAGATTGGAAAAATTCAGAACTAAATTGCAATATATGATTTGAAGTTCTCTTATTATAGTCAGCACAAAGTATAGTTTTTGTACTAAAATTTTATTTAAGACATTTATTTCCAAATTTCTTTCTTTAGTAAAATTGTAGTTAAAACATCGTACTTGGTGCTAACTTAGCACAAAATTAATTTGATAAAAAAATATTTAGTTATTTTGTAATTAACTTAGCTGAAGCCTTGTGTTACTTCTGTTCAAATTACCAAAAGCATTCAATAAGAAAAAATACAAATCTTTACTTAAGTTAATTACAAAATAGGACTATACAATTCATAAATAAATCTCGTGTTCATATCTAATATTCTTAATTTAATTAAAAATTTTAATTTCAAATGGATAATCAAGTTGAGTTATAAATTTTCTAATTTCAAATATATAAAATCAATTTTTTTTTTTGGAAATTTCACAATTTTTAAGTTAAAAATTTGAATTTACCCCATTTTAAAAGAATATCTTTTTTTATAAATTTGAATAATCGTTAAGATGTGGTCTCCGTATGATAAAAACTATTTCTTAAAATCAGTCGCGAACTATCGGAAAATTAATAAAGGTTTCAATTTTTGCTTAAAGCACATTGGAGAATCTTCAAACAACAAATTTTTTATAAACGAAAACCTCACACAACATAATTTTAATATTCTACGTGCTGCTATTAAATTAAAAAAAGCACATCGAATCCACAGTGCATTCAGTATGCGTGGTTTAATTTATGTAAAAATGGCTGCCGATAGTAACATACTACGAATTGATGAGACAGAATCTCTGGATGACTTATTTCGAGACTATGAACCTATGCCTGCTGATGAATCTTTATTGCACTAAAGTATCTTTCAGTTTTTTTTAGTTTTTTTATTAATATTTTGTTTTATTTGCAATTTTTAATGCACTTTATAATATTTTATTTATACAATTTTATGTTCTTAATGACTTTTACTGGTCCCTTTTATTATGCATGCATTTCTTATTTAAAACACTTTTATTATGACTCATTATTTGGATAGTAGAATTTTAGGTTCCAAAGACAATACTTTTGATATGCTTCGTATTTTGTGCAAGCAAAGATCTGGATTGAATATATGCCACATCAACGCCCAGAGTCTTAATAATAAGATTGATGAGTTCCGCTTCATTTTTGAAAATTCCGGCGTAGACGTTGTGTGTGTATCAGAAACGTGGTATGACAAACATGTACCTGATAGTATCTTAAATTTGGATTCCTTTAACATATTCCGTTGTGATAGAGAAACCTATGCAGGTGGAGTGGCCATTTATGTAAGGAAGGGAATTAACTGTAAATTGTGTAGCAACTCAAAGAAGGAAGAAAAAATTGAACATATTTTTGTTGAAATTGCATTTAATGGTAACAAAATGTTAGTTGGATGTGTGTATCGACCCAATAAGAGAACTGAAACTGAAGTTTTTATGAAGACTCTTGAAAACCTTACACTAAAACATGATGAAATTGTAATATGTGGTGATTTCAATTCAAATATTTTAGTTGAAAGTCACCTAGTAAACGATATGCAATCTTTTGGCCTCTATCCTACTAATACAACAGTACCCACTCACTACCCCTCCACTAGAAACTCGTTACTGGATATTATTTTTGTTAGTAATAAAGATAAAGTCCTTATCTACGACCAACTTACAGCCTCTTGCTTTTCAAAACATGATCTACTATTTCTCACGTACGATTTTAAACTAACGCTATCAACTAATGCTATAACTTATCATGATTTTAAACACATGGATCTAAACATTGCATCATTTGAGCTTTCAAATATTGACTGGGATTCTATTTATTATATGCCTTCAGTGGAAAGCCAACTTAACTTTTTAGAACAAAATCTTGGAGAAGTCTTCGTCAAATCTGTACCTGTGAAAACACTAACGAAAAACTATAAGAGAAAGCCATGGTTCAGCACTGATATAAAAGCTGCAATTATACAGAGAGATTTGATTTTCAGCCGCTGGAAACGTTTTAAAACTGATGAGTTACACGAGGAATATTGTAATGCAAGAAGAGAGGTAAACAGGAAGATAAAAGGTGCAAAATCTTCATACTATTCTAGTGTTTTTGAGTCAGCTGTTGGATCGAAAAAAACTTGGAAAGCCATAAGAGAAATAGGTGTTGGAAATACTAATACAGTAGATTCGTCTGAAATAGATGTAGAAAATCTTAATGAAAATTTCACTAAACTTCCTAGTATTCCTGTTAACGTGAATTTCTATAATCAAACTCATGTGATGAATGCAAATGAGTTTAATTTTGAAACTGTGAATCAATCTGATGTACTATCCAGTTGTATTGCCGTTAAATCTAATGCTGTAGGCTTCGACAATATTCATCCAAAATTTTTAAAAGCAGTTCTCCCAGTAATGCTACCGTATATAACTTTCATCTTTAACACAATTTTAACAAAGAGTATATTTCCTGGTAACTGGAAATATGCAAAAATAATACCTACACCGAAAGGAAACAATGAATTTCGGCCAATTGCTATACTGCCATACTTGTCAAAAGTTTTTGAAAAGATATTACATCGCCAAATATATCGCTATATAAATGACAATGGTTTTATAACTAGTAGACAGTCAGGCTTTCGTCCAAAACATAGCTGCATAACTGCTCTTATTGATGTCTCTGAAGAATTGCGTGAAAGTTTGGATAAAGGTAACATTTCTTTTCTAGTTCTCTTGGACCACTCTAAGGCATTTGATACGGTTAATCATAATGTTCTTACTATGAAATTGAGAAAAATGTTTAATTTTTCATCGCCATCAACACGTTTAATATCTTCATACTTATCGGATCGTCATCAATCAGTATTTGCTAATAATAGGAAATCGTGCCCGTTAGCTGTATCAAAAGGTGTACCACAAGGCTCCATTCTTGGCCCTCTACTATTTACCATCTATGTAAATGATTTAATTACCCAATTATCATACTGCAATGTCCATATCTATGCTGATGACGTTCAAGTCTACATAAGTAGTGATATAAAGGAAATTGATGATTGTGTGTATAAACTTAACGAAGATCTTAAACGAATCCACATATGGGCTAATGCAAATGGTCTTTGCATAAATCCCTCTAAGTCAAAATGCTTAATTATAACCAAGAAATCTATGAAATTACTTTCAGAACCAGAAATCATTTCAATAATCAAAGAATTGAAGTCCTAAAAACAGCAAAAAACCTTGGTATAGTATTTAATAATACTCTTACTTGGTCAGACCATATAAATGCTACTGCTGGAAAAGTTTATTCTATGTTGCGAACCTTATGGAAAACACAATATTTCACGCCAATTAAAATTCGCTTACTATTAGCAAAAACTTATTTAATGCCCACTCTCTTATACGGATGTGAAATTTTTGCAAAAACCGATACTATAAGCTATAGTAAGCTGAATGTTGCCTATAATGCTATTGTAAAATATGTTTACGGTTTGGGGAAATATGACCATGTGTCATCAGTTGCAAAAAACCTGTATGGTGTTACGTTTGCTGATTTGTTACAGATACGTACTTTAATTCTACTCCACAAAATTGTATATACTCATGAACCTTCGTATCTCTATAATAGAATAACGTTTTCCCAATCACCTAGGAATAATGGTTTGATTCCAATAATACATCGTACTACAAAATCTGAATGGCATTTCTATATCCATTCAATAGGTCTTTGGAACTCTCTACCACCAAACATACAATTTATAAGCAATGCCATGCATTTTAAAAGGTCCCTTTTTGATTTTTATAGTTTTGCATAATATGTTATGTTAAAATTAAAATTAATGCTATAAATTAATTTTGTATTTGTTAATTTCATTTTTAATTGTTTAAACTATGTTTCCATTTTTAATTTATTAAAATTTATTTAATCTGTTTTTATATATAATTTTTTTTTTTTTTTTCAAATTGTTATCATATGTATATGTTTTAGCATCATAGCTCATTACTATTACTCCTCCTATACTCTAATCATAAGATTATTAGTCTTGTTGTATAGGAAATCAAAATAAATAAATAAAATAAAATAAATAAATTTTTGTCTATGAAAAATTACAAGTTCACAGTCAGAATACAAATGATTTTTTTAATAAATTTTATATTAAATTATATTACAGAATTTGAATTTGTATGTTTATTTTATTTACATAATTTTATTATTTTAAATAATAAAACCAAAATTTTATAAAAAAAAATAAATATAGATAATAAGTACTATGTTTTATTTTATTAATTTATTATTTACTTTATAAGTTGCTTTATAAATGCTTTGCCAGAGTTTTAAAATTCTGATTTTGGTACTGGCGAAGCACACATTGCCAATGAATCGGCTAATTCCTGCCCGTTGTGATAATTTTAGGGTTGGCAAAGCACTTATTTTATCATTAAAAAACACTTTATTGGTTGTTCTCTCAATGATTTGCCGATGTTTAAAAATTATGGCTTTGGTACTGGAAAATCGCTTATTGTTAGTGCTTTGCCAACGTTTAAAAAAAAAACAGCCAAGCCCTACACGGTGTTATAATTTTGGGGTTGGCAAAGCCCTTAAATCTTTAGAAATCCAACGCTCTGCCAACGCTCATACCACCGTTGAAAGCACTGAGCCAGTGCTTTGCTGGGTAGTATTATTTGAGTAAATTTTCATGTAAAATTACATAAAATGCTTGAATTTGCGCACATTGTATTTAAAAACTTAACTTACGCATTAATTTCTACAAAAATACACACAAATTATAGTATTTTGTATGTTGATAACCATACCCAGCAAAAAATTTCCAAAAAGGGTTTGTAATCAAGCATTTTGGGCAGAACGCATTCCTTACTTCATTACCTACTCCATTCTTTTAACAGGGCGTGAGACTAAAATAATTGATTCTTTAGAATTGATTATTTTTTTTACCGAAGAACCATTTACTTTATATTTTTAGGAACTACATACATTTTTTAATAAAGAATTAGTTCCATTGTAAAACTACGAAGTACCTACACAAAAAAAATAAATAAATAGTTCCCTAGAAAAAATAAGAAGTACTTACATTTAAAAAAAAAAGAAGTAGTTCCATAAGTAAATTCAACTTTTACTCACAAGTGATTCTCCTAGGTCACTCAAATATAACGATCTAAACTCATACGGAAATAAAATCCTAAAAAGTGAAACATCGAATTATGATAACATGGGTTTGTGATAATTTTGGAGCTATAAACCACGAAAATATAAATTTTTCAAAAAAAAGAACAGTTCAAAATTGAAAAACAAAAATATGACTCACGCACAATCACCCTCGAAAATTTTTTTACAGTCACTCACGATAACGTCAGTAATTTCAACTGTCACTCACAATTTTCTGCTGACGTGCGCTTCCCTAATTTATACCTACACTCAAAAAAAAAAGTTTGTAAAGTCAGCAAAAAATTTTGCTGAGTCAGCAAAATTTTATTCAGGAGGGTGCTAGCAAAAAAATTACTAATGTCAGCAAAATCTTTTGCTGAAAATCAGCGAGCTGCAAAAAAATTGTAAAAAAAATTGTAATTTAGTTAATATATTTGCTGAAAATCATAAAACATATTTTTGTGATTCTTTTAAAAATAATTTACAATAATTACGAAATATAAAAATTTTCATTTTCCCACATAGACGACATGAATTAATTTAATATCGGAAAATATATAGAAATAAATATATATAACATAACAAAAATTTACTTTCAACTACTTACATCAATTTTAGTCTAAATGATGCTTTCTTTTAAAGCACGCAACTGCCGAAGATAATTATAGAAACGAAACGAAAAAATAAACAAAAACAAACGAAACGAAAAAAACAACCCTTATTTTTGCAATAAGAAGAAGGAACCATACTGTCTTTGTTTTTCGCTTATCTTTGTCTACATGTCTGTATATGTATGTTTGTTTGCAATTTGACCACACTAGATTATTACTCTATTAACATTTATTATAGAAATACATATTAAATTTAAATATTTTCTTTTGTCTTTTATTTTATTAATAGACAATTATTTTCACAAGCCGGTGACAACGCAAAATTTAAGTTGTTTTAATCCTCAATTTTGTTTTATGTATGAAAAAGAGATACAAAAGTCATCCATGGTTGATTTTTTTATATGTCTTATTAGAGTTGTACTTTTTAGTATCATTGTCGTCTTGTCTACTACATCTTGACATGCAGCGACATCTGCTTCATTGTGCGTATATCTTTCAATCTGGTTGTCGTCCACACTATTAATGTGCTTATCAGCACAATTTTTTTTTAGCAAAATTAATTAGTAAAACATTAGTATATTAGTAAAGCATTAGTATAAAACAGTTAAGTGCTGAATAAGTATAACAAAAATTTTAGCTGAAAACACGATTTTAGCAAAAAAATTTGCTAAAAATAATATACCTGATTTACAAGACGTTTTACTAATTTTGTACTAACTTATTTTTTTGAGTGTAACCACAGTTTAACAAAATTTAGGCAACATGCAATTTCTGTTTTTAGTATTATTTTCCTGTAAATAAAAATATGTTTGAAAAAATATATGAGATAAATTCTTTAAAATTGTACAACTTCTTTTTTCAAAATTAGGAACTACTTCCAATAACGTCCTTTTATTAAGAAAAAGTATATGATTACTTCTTGAGTACAAAAAGTTATACATATAAGGGCAAAATTTCAGTTTATGGGGGACACCCCTGGAAAAAAAAAAAAAATGCCACGCCCCCTTAAATGACCCCAGGAGTGCGAAAATCATAATGAATAAGGGGGCTCACGCCCCTTATGGGCGTGGCAGTCGAAAAACGACCCGGCCCACCTACGTAGACAATATGGGTATCAAATGAAAGCTAATGTCTTCACGATTCCAAAAATAGCCGTAGTTGCCAGATCGGGCGATTTTTGTAGCCGATATGGCCATTTTGGCAAAATTTGGGGTGGGGGAATTTTTTTTTCCTTTTTTTTTGCTTATATTTTTTTAAAATCAAACAAAAATGAGCAATCCATATTTAGTGATGTTCTCGTGTCAAGAGTCAAATCATAAATGAGGATAAGTACAAAATTAAGAAACGAGGAAAACTCTTGAAAGCTTCTGATTGGTTAATGAAAATTTGTTATACTGGCTTCGCTTAGTAAAGTTTTTCTGCGTGACCGGCCTACGGCCGGGCTTAGGGGTTTTTAACTCCAGTATGTCTTAATTCTAGACGGCGGGGATCTCGAGTGCTCGGCCTCTGGCCGAGCTAAAAAGAAATAAACAAAAAAAAGTCCTTCCCCCATTTTATAAAAATTAACATATCTTCCTCAAATTCTGGACGATCTGGCAACTACGGGTATTTTTGGAATCGTGAAGACATTTCCTTTCATTTGATACCAATATTGCCTAAGTAGGTGGCATGGGTCGTTTTTCACCCCCGCCCCTATTTAACAAAAATGGCCGTATCGGCTGCAAAAACCGCCCGATCTGGCAACTATGGCTATTTTTGGAATCGTGAAGACATTAGCTTTCATTTGATACCCATATTGTCTACGTAGGTGGGCCGGGTCGTTTTTCGACTGCCACGCCCATAGGGGGCGTGAGCCCCCTTATTCATTATGATTTTCGTACTCCTGGGAACATTCTGAAGGGGATGGCGTATTCAGATTTTTTCTCTAGGGGTGTCCCCCATAAACTGAAATTCAGCCCATATAAGTTAATAACATTGTTATTTTCTTTTAAGTAAATAATTACTTTGTCATTGAGTTCATGCTTTCTGGTTTAAATTTAAAGAATTGATTACAATACTACTTGCTTTTGACTCTATCGTTGGAATGAGTTTGGTATTGCAGTTACTAAATGTGGCATTGGGATATATAAGCAAGTGTGGGCATCACCTTCTTTTTGGAATGTGTAATTTTTTCCTGGGTATATCAGAGATTTTAAACACTTTCTCTGTATCCTTGTATGTACTGATACAACTTTAACTTTAACTATTTTATTAGTAGAAATTACTACATAAAAACTATTTAATTAAAATCTGGAATATTTGCAGTGAAATATGTGATGATTAGTATATTTGTACCGCGTTTTATTTCGACAATTAATGGATGATTTGTTTCTTAGGCATGCAACTGCGATATTGCAGCATAAAATGGACTTCAGACTTTTTGCCACGATGATCTCTATGCTCTTATATCTAGTTTTTGATGTGGAAAACCTGTACTCTACCTATAAATCCCTTGATTTAGTTACTTTTATGGAGTGACTAAATCAAGTGAAACGCAATAAGTATGAATGGCTTCATCAATGTTTTTGTTGGTATAGTACAGATATGATCAAATTTGATTTTTATGAATTACATTTTAATTACTCAATAAATCTTCTAATCCAATAAAATCAGTTTTAGCGTTTAAATTTCCATCTTGCATCTGAAATTTACATTTACGCATCTAGCTGAGGTTTATTAAGCATTTTAACTGATAATTTACACACTTATAGTAGTAAAAATTATGTTTCTCTACATTTGTTACACCTTTAAGCATGTAGCTTTACATATATTATGCGTATTTTGCATACACACAATATATGCAAATATTTCATTTAATATCTAAAATGTATTTTTACTCGATTTTAACTGTATTTACTCGAGCCGAGATACCTACTGTAAATAGGTGAAATTTACATGAAAATTTATTTGAGTGAAGAGAATAATATGATAACCGAAAAAATAGAGATTTATACTATAAACATATTATTGGATATAATAATATTATTGATACAATAATAATTTTATTGCGATAATCATTTATGGCCGCAATCATATTGAAACTTAATTTATTTTCTATGTGCACAAAAAAATAATCCAAATATCGTGTTAATAAAAACTTCATTAAAAATTGTAGACTTTTAATGCAATTTTAAGGAAAATCTGCCCAAAAGTGATAAAAAAACTGGGTACGCCAGTATATTTAAGATCAGTGATCAGTACTCTTGTGTTATTTTTCCAGTTGCTCAGTGTTATTTAAAAATTATAAAAGTTAATTTTTTTTTTTGGACTCACCGTTTTTCGAAATTTTTCGCATCAAAAAAGGCTCTATCTTCAAATTTACCTCTATTTTGGAAATATGACCTTATACCTTAATTTTTTTTTTTATCTTAAATCAGATGTTTGAAATTGGGCGTGAATAAATTTTTTTTAATCAATTTTCTGCAAAACGTTATTGTTAAACGTGATTATTTAATTTTCAATTGATAAATTATTTATTAAATTTTTATGAAGACAAACAATTTGAATTGCATATTGTAATGCATATAAAAACATGTAAACGAACATGCATAAAGAGCCAGTAAATTGATTATTTAAATTTTTATAGAATTTTTAATGTAAAATTGAACACAAACATTTACACTTTAAATGTATTTAAAGTGCGTTAACGTTATTCGCAGATTAAATGCGTGTGATTCGAGTAAATTAAATGTGAATAATGTCACGTATATATTAAGTCCATTGCACTAAATGGGAACGGTATCACAGGATAATTTGATAAAAATATATAAAATATGTAAATGAACTTAAGTGATTTGGGTTTTAAGAATTAATGCACCCAGGTTTGTAGGCAATCCAGGAGCGGATCCAGTAAAAGATTTAGGTTACTGAAGTTAGAGTATTTTTGAAAAAATTATAAATCTTTTTGATTTTTTTGTATTGACCACTTTTATTTTGGGAGTGGAAATGGCCCACTTTTCCTCACCCTGGATCCGTACCTGGTTCAGTTGTATCTTCCGAATTTTTTGGTTACTCAGGGAACTTCTGCTGTAAATACTTGTAGTTGTTCGAGTTGTAATACAGTAATCTTTATTTTTAAGTGAAAAAACAGTCATTTGTAGAAAAAATTTAATTTTTGACTACATATGTAGTTCTTTTAGAAAAACAAACCACATCAAATTACTGTTTTATAATTTTACATTAATTCTATACAGTAGTTTTTTTTTCTATAGAGTATGGCCTTAAACTTGAATAATTTTCATTTTTATTACTTTTTTTTTTATTTAAAAAAACAAATCAAATAAATGTTTGCTTATTTTTTACTGCATATGTGGTTTATTTTTACTACAATTGTGGTTAATTTTTGGAAAAGTAAAAAACTAATGACAATGTTAGTTTAATTTAAGGAAATGTAAGTCGTAATTTCTTTAAGAGAAATTTCATTTGTTTTTAACTACATTTGAAGTGGTCTATACCTACATATTATTCTAAGTGTTATCACCAAATTTCTGTTAATGCAACCGAATTATATTATAGTGGCAGAGTTTCTCTTGTTTCAATCAAATGATCGTTACCACAACCGAAAAATTCGGTGGCTGCAACCGATTGCCAACAAATACGGTAGCCACAACCAAGTCTGTTTTCAGTGTGTATACAAATTTCACTCATTCAGTATTCAAAATCTGAAAAATATATTATGGATTTCATTCCCCACTTGCATGTTACGACTATCGTTGAACAGCATTCACATAAAAAGTGAACAATACTGTTTAAATCTGCATTAAATTATATAGAAAATTATAATATTTGTTGTATTTCTGGATGTCATAAAATGTTTTAAAATTAATTTAAAATAAATAAATAAATTAATTGTTATTTACTATAACAAATGAAAATGACAACAAATCAAAAACAGATAAATGATACAAATCATGTGATTATTAAAATATTTATTAATTTTTATGCACATTTTTTTTTTTAAGTAAATACCCAATTAATAACTTTTAAATACTTAATTAGAGTGCTTTTTATATATTCATTGTAATTTTAGTGCACTTAACTCAGACATATGTATTGAAATAAATTTAATTAATTTAATTGTACAATTTATCCTAAAAACTGAATTAAAATTTGTATTTAAGTTTCAATATCTAATTCAAATGCCTTTAGCTACACTTTTGCAATATAATATTTTATCACTCAATTGTTTAAAATATATCACAGTGCACAGTGGGGAAATACGGTCATAACTCTATAACTTCTCTGTTAATTATTTGAAATAACTAAAATTTGGTACATGAATAAAGGATGCACTTTCTTATACGTAACTTTAGTTTGGGTTCAATAAATACAGGTGATGTCCAAGTTAGTATGGACATGACATATGGACATAAAATGTTCTGAAGATGCACTTAAATGTTTTAGAATTTGCTTAATATTTTGGCAAACTATTTATAAGTATTGCCTAATACCTGATATCAAAAATTAAAGAATCGGTCGATGCATTCAGACGTTATGTGTAAGAACTTTTTTTCGATTTTAATACATTTTGTGTAAAAATTTTATTTGGGCCTAGTTCGTTATAAATTGTGGGCAGTGATGCAAGCGACCGGTCGTCAGCCGGTTAGTCGCCGTCGAGGACATGTTTTTTTTCACACCGCCATCGACATTATCCGCATGAATAGGCTGTCGGCTAAGCCATTTAACATATTTGAGCATATTTAAATTATTTTTTTATATTTTAATGAACATTTCTTAAGAAAAAATCATTAATACTTCCATTAGACTTTCGACTTTCAAATAACATACAGAAACTCATATTTTGTGGTTCAGAAAACCTGGATTAGCTTGTATTTAAAGAATGTTATTTACCAATTGTTAGTAATTTTCCCCAACTTGATTTCTGGTTTTTGAATATTTGTTGATTGTAAAGACGCTTGGACAAAAAAAAAATACAAATAATATTATTTGGGATAAATTGATGTTCAAAATCAGAGCCGAATGGTGTAAGTGAGAATATGAATCGCTAATATTGTTTTTAAATTAACATATAATTTAAAAAAATTAAATAATTCACATTTAAAGCAAAAAAGCAAGTACAATTCAAATAAGAATAAATAAAATTTAACACAACATTTATTTTGTCTACAAATGATACTTTTCCACGATTTGATTTACTAAAAATTATATAGCTTTTTATTGCTAAAGAAATTCAAATGCAAACTGAAAGTTTGATTTGATTTCAGACAGCATTGTAAGACCACATTGCATGTCAACGTTGTCTTCATATTGTAATAACATTAAAATTAAGTGTCTTCACGTGAAATTTATTGAGCTGAAATAATGTTGACAATAGCTTGCTATAATTTTTTTCATGTGAAGACGCGGAGTTATACTACAAGTTTTTTAAAACAACTAGTTAAGTGCAAAAATAATACCATAACAGCTCAAAATCGCTAAATGCTATCCATCTCCATTTGTTAGTCAAAGTTTCGAATCCAGCGCAAAAATTTATGAAAAACCAAATTTAATCAATATATCCAAAGAAACATTTTTTGTATTGCATTTTCCCATTTGTATATACAAAATATTAAATTTTTCCTGAAATTCTTCTTACTTGTAGTCAGATAACTAAAAACTAACTAAAAACACTTTTTCCTCCTAGCCGTGGCTGACCATAGTTTAGCGGCTACTAGCGATTAAGCGCAGCCGTAGACTGTTTTGCCTCGAGCCGCCGCTGCCGCCGACCTTTTGCCACTGCTTTCATCTCTTTTGGTGATAAAAAATTATATGTTTAGTGTGAAATTCACGCGCCGAGTCCGAAAAAGAACACAAAATTGCCAGATTTTTTATAGAGTTGCCACATTTTTTGCGGCAACCCTACACAATGTAAACTGAATTTTTGAACTACTTGAACTAAATGAATAAACAGTAATACAAAATCGAACTTTCCAAACCGGAATTGGATAAAACTAACAGCAAATGAAAGTCGACATTTTCCATAACAAAACTCTCAAGGGTTTTTTTTAGTTTAGTGCAGTGAAGGGCACTTTTGCAAATCCTTTGTACGAGTGCATAGGAAAAGAAATGCTGCTTGTGTGACGTCGATACATGTACACTATAAACTTCTTCGTGTGGTCTCTGGCAATGTACGTTCGGCTGTTGCTTTGTTGTCATTTCGTCAAAGTTATTTAAATCAGTTGCAGATCAGCTCTTGTTGAAGTAAGATCTCGCTACGCAACTTTTTAATTACACCCAAAGAAAAATGTTCAATGGGAATATGATTTTTTTTTATAGAGAATATGGATGGTGAGGCGCAATGCGTGATTTGTTATCCCGTTATAAGTAAAAAAAGTTTGTTTAAGAAGACATTACTACTCTTGCCATGGAAATTACGATAAAGCAGAATTTTTCTTAAAATTTTTTTTGATGAAACTAATATTCATCATCATACCAGTTTTCAATTAATAAGAGAAAATGTTTCATTGCCTCTAAAAAAGGCATCCTATGTAGTTGCTTTGGCTTTGGCAAAGCAATGTCGCCCATTTGAGGATGGTATTTTTTTAAAGATTTAACATCAGATGTTTTGAACTGTTTTGGTGAAAAGTGTCAAGAAGGTTTGAAACTTTGCCAAAACATTCCTTTATCTCGACGTACAGTTGCACGTAGGACAGAAGAGATGAGTAAATTGATTCATTCTGCAGCTAATACTAGACTGATAAATTGCAAATATTTTTCATTATCTATTGACGAAAGTACGGATGTTAATAATATTTGTCAGCTTATTATTTGCATCAAAACAGTTGATGCAAATTTAACCTATTTTGATGAAGTTTTAGAACTAGTTTCTCTTCATGGTAATGTTACGGGACAAGTTCAAATAAAATAATAATAATAAAAACAAAAATGTTTTACTTTCGACTGAAAAATTTTTCGAGTGTAGAATTAGTGAGCGTCATTCGTTTTCTGCTGCTTCCCGCCCAAGCATAAATGTGGTAGTATGTGTGTTGCCCTTCACTGGTTTAGTGCGAGATTCTTCTATACGCTTTTGAAGTTGGCGATTTTGGAAAGATGTCTAACAAGAAAAAATCATCCAAAATTTGTTAAAATAATGCTTATTTATTTGTATTAACCTGGAAAGTTGTGGTATCTTATTGTTTTTGGGGTCGAGAAATCAATTTTTTGATATATATTTTTACCTAAAACTCACGCTAGATGGCGCTGTCATACAAATTTTGCTATTTCTTGTAGAATGTCATAGAAAAAACGGTGTTTTTACTTTTTTGGCTTCATTATAAAACATATTTCTAATGATATTTCTCAGTACGTTACTATTACAAAAATGGTATTTTATAAAAATATATGTTATTTAATTTACAATGGCGGATCAATAAGCCAGTGACTTTTTGAATGAAAAGCAGTTTTTTTTGAAAAAAAAAAAATAAAAATATTGTTCAACATAATTTCCTTTTAGCTCAATACACTTAGTCCAACTTTTCTCCAATTTTTGTATCCCTTCCAAATAATAGGATTTTTTTAGGTCCATAAAATAGGCATTTGTTTGATCAATAATTTCATAGTTGGAGCTAAATCTCTTTCGACCGAGCCATTTCTTTAGGTTTGGAAATAGGAAATAGTCACTGGAGGCTAAATCGGAAGAATATGGCGGATGAGGAACCAATTCGTAGCCCAATTCATGGAATTTTGAAATTGAGACTGCACACGTGTGCATCCGTGCATTTTCTTGGCATAATATTCGCCGTTTATTGTTTTTCCCTTTTGAAAGTAAGCGATGTGGATTATCCCGCGTGCATCCCAAAAAACTGTTACCATCACCTTATTGCCGGCAAACTTAAATTGGCCTTCTTCAGAGCCGGTTCACCCCGAGAAACCCATTGTTAAGACTGCTGCTTGATCTCCGGAGTGTTGTAATGCATCCATGTTTCATACACAGTTACAAAACGCCGCAAAAACTCATTCGAATTGCGGTTAAACAAGTCCACGCAATCCTTTGAAGTTCTCACACGATTACGTTTATGGTCAATTGAATGCAAACGCGGCACCCATATTGCAGACAGCTTTCTTATACCCAACTGATCATTTAAAATAGAAACCACACTGCCATATGAAATGCCTATGGCATCAACAATCTCACGCACTTTTACTCTTCGATCGGCCAACATCATATCGTGGATTTTTTCGACATTTTCGGGTGTATTGACCTCAATTGGCCGTCCAGAACGTTCAGCGTCATTTGGACTTGTGCGACCACAACGACAGTCAGTAAACCACTTTTCTACCATTGAAATCGATGGTGCATAGTCCCCATAGTATTTATCAAGCTTTTACTTGGTTTGATTGACGCAAAAAATAATTTTTAATGAGCATTCGAAATTCACTTGTTGCATTTTTAAAAAAATCCACGATTTTGTATGTTTTAAACAGCTGTTAAACGCAAAGTAAATGATTGGACTTGCTCAAAACTTGACAGTAGTCAAGGTGGTACTTGATGAAAGAAGTGTTGCACTTTATATAACTATGAGGGAAGTTCAAAAAGTCACGGATTTATTGATCAGCCCTCGTATCTTAATAATATTTTTGTCTTTTGGATCCGCTAAATCATCATCACTATCACTGTCTATTTATATATTTAAAGTAGCGAAAGCTCCAGAAGCAGTAGATTGTTTATCTGTGTATGTTTCTGGTTCTTGTATCTAGTTTCCATGGTTAAAGCTATTTGGTGAAAACGTTCACCTTGCTCATCAGATTCGGTGGAAAGTTGGTTTTCAAATCAATGCATATGGTTATGGAGAAAATGAATTTTTAAAGACATTTTCACACCAAGTTTCTCAAAGCCTTGTAAGAGATGTTTAACTCTTTCTGTACTATCTGCTTCTCGTCTTAAAAATCTCGCAGTAAATTAAAGAAAACCCCTGAAGGTTTTATTATGTCAATAATTTTGATTTTTCTTAAACAATTTGTAGTGATATATCATATTCTCTTGTACTCTATATCTTAAACTCAGAGTCAGTTCTCCATGGGTTTGATAAATATTTATGTATATTTTATTATATTATTCTTATTATTTTCTTAAAAAAGTAAAATTTTCAATTTTGTTCAATACACACGTATTTTTAATTTCTCAAAACTCGCGATGCGTAATCCTGGCTATACTTTTTAAATTGTCTTTAGTGCTATGAATCCGAATCTGTATTCAGAATACTCCCAAGTCAACAGTCTAACATAAAAATGGAAAAAACACGTTTTTTCGTCATATTCCTCATTATACCACACCGCGCATATCTTTTGTTACTTAAAACTCGTTACGGATTCTTAAGCTACCATTAGTAATTATGAAAATACTTTTTGAATCTATCAGTTATCTTTATTTGTTTTCAGTTAAACCGATCGTTTAAAATTTAGGAGTTTAGTTTCATATATGTATAGAATATTGTGCAGGTCATTGCTGGTAGCGGAGGAAAAATTAAGATATCAAGTAAATTTTAAAATTAAATAGTACTACCGAGTAAAAAAACTATATGTGATCTTATGTTTTTTCATCTTAACATGTATTACAATATATGATTGTGTATGGTGTCATGCATATCTATATATTATTACATATATCTTATGTGGTAACATATATAACAATATATTGTTAAATATTAACCTATATAAAATAAGATGTTAAGCATATATGCTATACATAATATAATGTGATAGATATATTGTCATATATAATACATGATCATATATAACACAATGTGTAATCACACATGGTTACATATAAGCTAAACAATTTAAGATTTAATAATTAATACATGCTGTCTTTTTAAAACTATTTTTGTGTGATATATAAGATATCTTGGTTATATATGGTGCCATATGAATAATCCAATTCAGGATATAATTATATATAACATTAACTTAGTTTAAGATATGATTATATATGGTACATCATCATTAATATTTTTGATGCGTATAAGACATGATTATATATTGTAATATATATTCAAATAGTCGCAAATTACTCGTTGAGTTAAAAAAAATACAAGTAAACGTTAAAGACGTTTACCATTCGAATTTCTATTTCACACTACATATTTATTAAAAATATTAAAACTATTTACAAAACTAAAAATCTTAAAACCGAACTAGGTAAGTAGGTACGCATGCGTAGATAGGACCTTATCATGTGCGTGCGACCAAATTTTTATTGTTACCATCGTTTTGCCACATTGAGTTGTATTAAAGATTTTCCAAACTACCCATAAAACCCCACACACGATGTTAGAAAATAAATATGGAATATACATAAAATATAAATGATAAGAAGAAATACTAAACAATATTCGCGAAAAAACAAGAGTTTTTGAATTTTTGCAAACTTTCTGGAAAGAGACTGTATAATTTACTAACAAGTGTCTAGAACTAGAAGATTGAACTTCTCATATGAGTTAAAATTTTTAAAAATCGGATAAAAACTTAAAAAGGTTATAGTAGTTTAAACATTAGGTACTTTTCTTAGTTTTGCTTAAAATGTCGAACTTTGTGATGTGATAGAACGTGAACTACACCGAATTTCGAAAATCTTGACACAGCACATATATCATACACTCATAATAATTCATGCATAAAAATACGAAATTATTGTCAAAACTACAAAAACTTTCGTAAAATGAACACATTTTTGTTTATTTTCCAAATTTTTTTTTGTTATTTTGACATTTTTGAGTAATTGTACGCATGGATTATTATCAGTGTAGGAACGTTGAATACCAATTTTGCTCACTTTCAATGAAATCAAAACAAATCCATTCCAAAAGCGACTAACATAGAAGCGAAATTTTTTTTGAATGTCACAACTATCATTTTGCTAATTATTTATTTAATGAAAACAAATTTCATTTAATTTTATTATTTTTTAAATTACACATTATGAAAATTATTCAAGTTCATTGCACAATTAAAGGTCGAAAATTTGTATTTTTAATACAAATTATATCAAACTTGTATTACACATTATATTTCACTTAATATCGTTTTATTTTTCACTTTATTATATCATCTGTGCTTGTTTGTGTTTGCTTTGGTTCTCGTGCTCTCTATTAAAGCCATAAAGAATTGTTTCAAATATGTATAGGCTGAAAAAGGATAAAAACAATATCTAATCATATTCAGATAAGTAAATATATATTTAATTTAAAACTAGCCTTATTATATTATAATTTCAATTACATTTGCAACTGCGACATTTTTTCTTGTTTCGGGCTTGTTTTCCTACAACAAAAAAATGGATACACTTTTGCAAAACAACCACCGCTTTTTTCTCGATCATTCTTCTCTGGCATGGCTTCTAGTTTTCTTTAACAATGCCATGCAGAATTGTATGAAAATATTAAAAGGCTGAAAGAGAAACATAATATTTAACAGCATTCACATAAATAAATATATTTTTTATTTCAATACTAACCATATTATTTTAATTATATTATGAAGTATTTATTTATTAATTCAATTGTGTATGCATTTTTTTCTGACTGAAGCACAAACATGTTCTTATCTACAAGAACTTGTTGTATGTTAAAAAACAACCACCAACACGTTTATTATAGAAATGCACGCACACATAGGCACTAGCGTACGCACATTTGAGACAAATTCTCAAAATCATTTAAACTTAATATGAGAAGAACAAATTAGTTAAAGTACAACTGAAATTTGTTCATGTGGTTAAAAGAGACAACTGTTAACTTTAGTTAAATAACAGATTTAAACTATATCAACAGAAAAAATAATTTGAATTGAGTTGGAAGCCGTTTAACAAAATTTTGAACCAACTTTTTTTTATGAGTGTATACATGAAGTTTCCTAGTTTTCGAAAACTGTTAGATTGTAGTGTAACAGGGTAACCCTTAAAAGTTAGTCTTATTTCTAGTTATTTTTTTGAACTAAAAATGTACACAAAAGCTGGAAGGATAATAATAAAAACTTACTTAATTTTTTAGACATAACGAAACAACTGAAAATTGATTAAAGAAACAGACCAGAAAAAATAAAACTTAAAAAGCGCCTATTGGTCTAAAGTACATATCGTCACCTAAAATAAAAAAGGCTGTAACAAACAAAAATTTTAAAATTAATTTTTTGATTGATTACGATGTACTTAAGCAAAATACACCTTCCCAGAAAATTTTACACATCTACGTCCAAACACACCAATTTTATTAACGAAAATAAAAAGGCCGTAACTGCAAATTTCAATATATTCATTAACCAAAAAGTCGTTTTTTGCTTTTTATGGAATCATTTACACTTTTTTTTGTTTAACCAATCAATTTAAGTTTATTTAATTTTTTCTGAATAAATAAATTAATTTTATATATAGTTAAAAGGCGTTTTGTTTTGTAAATATAGACAGTACATAAGTTGACTAAGCACTTTTTTAATTACTGTCGAAAAGCAGTATCTTTTATCTTAAACGTTTGTTTTTTTTTTCATAAGTTCTTGTGTTGGAGTTACGGCTTTAACTGCATTACTTAGAAACTACTATTTTTCCATGAATTTTTTCTCAGAAACAAATCCGCTTTTGTTTCCTAGGCATTATTCTAAAATGTGCATACTAAACTTCAAGTAGTTTTATATTTATAATGTTTTTTGTCTCTCCTGTAAAGAAATAAAAAGTGTAGTTACGGCCTTTTGGATTTTAGGTGACGATATATTACCTTAATACGGTTAAGATCATATACACATAAAAAAAATTAGTACAAAAGCCGGTTAAGCGCGTTCCAATTCCGTTGAACTAATTATTTCTGTTGTTATCGTTAAATCAGTAATTTAACTAAAATTATTAGTTATCTGATTTTACCAACAGAACAAATTGCAGCTGTAACTGAACTAATTTTACAACCTAATACTAAGTAAATCGTGATTCTCAAATTTACAAATTCGCCAGTTAATTTAAACCACAATTAATTCCAAAAAAAAAAATTGTTGTAGATGTCGTTATTTTCTCATATTTTGTATTTAATTTTCATAAAAAAGGCTATAAACCTATACAAATTTAAACTAAAATACTATTTTCTTTTAATACTTTTTTTTAATAATAGAATATAAATAATGAATTCACTATTTGTAGAGGGCCGACGGACCGCGATCTTATATTTGGAGTATTTTATACTTAATAACTCCAATCATGCTTTATACGATTCATTCATGTAAACTTTTTACACTGTTTTTAATTCAATTTTTCAACATTTACTTCAATTCTTCAGACACTTCATACGATTTTTGGCATAAAATACCAAAAAAGTCCTCAATTGGACGTGCTTTTGGTACGTTTGAAGGAATTGCGTATATCGGTGCAAAGGGTATTTTGTTTTGCATTGAGACATTCTAACGTCTTTTTGACATAATGACAGCTTCCTAAATCTGACCAAAATAATTAATATAAGTAGAGTGTCTATCTCTGATAAGTTTTTCCACTTTTACTAGACATTTATTAATGTAAACATCCGCGTTTACAGCCATAACTTTTAAATTCTGGATGTAAAGTTGTGATATACCTTTTGCCGAAATGGCTGCACACACTAGTGCTTTTGGTTCAACCTTCTCTTTGGCCGAACACTATACTTTGTCGGGAGTGTTTTTCAAGTCATCAGAATAAAATCCATCTCATCAATCTACAAGTTTTTAACAAAGATTTCTGTTGATTTTAGCAAAATATACTGTTATTTGCATTCTTCTGAATTTAAGGTAAATATAGCAAAAATTGTGTTGATATTATAGTGTTTATTTGCTGCGTTTAGTCTACATATATTTAGTGAAAGTTTTTGCTAATTTTAACAGAGTAAAATTCTATTTTCAATTAACTAAAACTCACATCGAATACAACTAAAATGTTGTAAAGTTAACAGTTTTATTTTTGCTATTCTTATTTTAGTAATACTAAGCGATCCCTAAATATCGACCGTATACACGTATATTTTGATAAAAGTTACAAAAGCGAGCTTGTGAATGGAGAAATAATCAGAATATACTTTTATTTTTTCATAGATCCGTGGGCCACCCTAGTACACATGCATTTTTTATACTTTCACTTCTTCCGTATAGTTTTACAGTTGAATAAACAAAGAAGTGGACATATTGTAATGCTGAGTGATGGATATATTATGTATGCGCATGTAAAATTCAATGGATATGGAATTTGAAGCCGTTGATTTAAAACGAAAAACTCTATACCACAATTACTACATACTATCGACATTGCTCCGTATAACCAACTAGTGTCCGATCGAACAGTTCGGCCAGAAAATGCATTTAGTCTGTATTCGGTATTTCAAAGCATTATGGACAAATTTGCGAATGGAAACATTTTCATTTGGCTGATTAGATTCGATTTTGAGAGTCAAATTTAAAGAAAAGTCCGTAGTTAAGCAATGCTATTCCGATTAAATCGAAAATAGTTTGGCTGCCGAACTTTAAGCTTTATAGCTAAACTTCGGCTTTTTCCTTAAATCTTGTACACAAAATCCAATATCCAAAATTTATTTTCATTGCCTGACCAAATATAGTTTTTTGCCGAACTGTTCGGTCGGACACTATAACCAACCGTATGACATATAGACCATGTCTTACCTACCTTAATACATTCCTCTGAAATTGTATGAATGTATGCAATTGTATGGTTACATCGTTTAAGTACAATTCATCAGATGTATTCGTATGTAAATTGTTAAAATTGTAATATTTTATTGCAATGCAATTCAGTAAAATGCACTACATTCCATTGAATTGCATTTCATTGATGAAATGAATCTTGCGAGGGGAGTTTTTTTTTCATATGTTTACTCTTTGTTTTGACGTATTTACACAGTTATGCGTTTTGTGTTGAATAAACAGTGGGAAAAACTAAAAATGATTTTATATACACTATGTTTGCGAAGTATACCAAAAAAAAATAAATATTTTGAATAATATTTTACTTTTAAGTTTTAATAAATTAAAACCAAAAGTTTATTTTTCGATCTTTTATCATAAATTATGATGTGAGCAAGATTATTCAAGTTCAAGATCATTTGTTTTTTGTTAAACAAAAAACCGTGCAACGATATTTATTAATCAAAAAATTCTTCATCCGCAACTTAATGCAGATTTTAATCCACTGACAGGTCCTTACATGTTTCATGTAGCGTCACCTACAATCATCAGAGAACCAATGTGGACGGGGTAGAAGATTTACCCAAAGCTATAATTTTCTGATGACAAAAGATGAACACTTTACCCGTAGTGTTTTTTAAACTTCATGAGAAGTTTAAAAAACAAAGCACGGAAGCATCCAACTAATTCAAAAAATTAAAACCTTTTTTTTTCCCTTTAACTAACAAATATCGTTGTTTGTGTAAAGGCTAGAATCTCTAGCCATAGTACACAGTGTTGTTAGTGTTTAGTAATAAACAATAACAGTTTCTGACTATAGAATTAGGACCATAGATCAGTTTTTGCCGTACTTGCAATTTTCAAATATTTTACTTTTAAGTTTTAATAAATTAAAACCAAAAGTTTATTTTTCGATCTTTTATCATAAATTATGATGTGAGCAAGATTATTCAAGTTCAAGATCATTTGTTTTTTGTTAAACAAAAAACCGTGCAACGATATTTATTAATCAAAAAATTCTTCATCCGCAACTTAATGCAGATTTTAATCCACTGACAGGTCCTTACATGTTTCATGTAGCGTCACCTACAATCATCAGAGAACCAATGTGGACGGGGTAGAAGATTTACCCAAAGCTATAATTTTCTGATGACAAAAGATGAACACTTTACCCGTAGTGTTTTTTAAACTTCATGAGAAGTTTAAAAAACAAAGCACGGAAGCATCCAACTAATTCAAAAAATTAAAACCTTTTTTTTCCCTTTAACTAACAAATATCGTTGTTTGTGTAAAGGCTAGAATCTCTAGCCATAGTACACAGTGTTGTTAGTGTTTAGTAATAAACAATAACAGTTTCTGACTATAGAATTAGGACCATAGATCAGTTTTTGCCGTACTTGCAATTTTCAAATATTTTACTTTTAAGTTTTAATAAATTAAAACCAAAAGTTTATTTTTCGATCTTTTATCATAAATTATGATGTGAGCAAGATTATTCAAGTTCAAGATCATTTGTTTTTTGTTAAACAAAAAACCGTGCAACGATATTTATTAATCAAAAAATTCTTCATCCGCAACTTAATGCAGATTTTAATCCACTGACAGGTCCTTACATGTTTCATGTAGCGTCACCTACAATCATCAGAGAACCAATGTGGACGGGGTAGAAGATTTACCCAAAGCTATAATTTTCTGATGACAAAAGATGAACACTTTACCCGTAGTGTTTTTTAAACTTCATGAGAAGTTTAAAAAACAAAGCACGGAAGCATCCAACTAATTCAAAAAATTAAAACCTTTTTTTTCCCTTTAACTAACAAATATCGTTGTTTGTGTAAAGGCTAGAATCTCTAGCCATAGTACACAGTGTTGTTAGTGTTTAGTAATAAACAATAACAGTTTCTGACTATAGAATTAGGACCATAGATCAGTTTTTGCCGTACTTGCAATTTTCAAATATTTTACTTTTAAGTTTTAATAAATTAAAACCAAAAGTTTATTTTTCGATCTTTTATCATAAATTATGATGTGAGCAAGATTATTCAAGTTCAAGATCATTTGTTTTTTGTTAAACAAAAAACCGTGCAACGATATTTATTAATCAAAAAATTCTTCATCCGCAACTTAATGCAGATTTTAATCCACTGACAGGTCCTTACATGTTTCATGTAGCGTCACCTACAATCATCAGAGAACCAATGTGGACGGGGTAGAAGATTTACCCAAAGCTATAATTTTCTGATGACAAAAGATGAACACTTTACCCGTAGTGTTTTTTAAACTTCATGAGAAGTTTAAAAAACAAAGCACGGAAGCATCCAACTAATTCAAAAAATTAAAACCTTTTTTTTTCCCTTTAACTAACAAATATCGTTGTTTGTGTAAAGGCTAGAATCTCTAGCCATAGTACACAGTGTTGTTAGTGTTTAGTAATAAACAATAACAGTTTCTGACTATAGAATTAGGACCATAGATCAGTTTTTGCCGTACTTGCAATTTTCAAATATTTTACTTTTAAGTTTTAATAAATTAAAACCAAAAGTTTATTTTTCGATCTTTTATCATAAATTATGATGTGAGCAAGATTATTCAAGTTCAAGATCATTTGTTTTTTGTTAAACAAAAAACCGTGCAACGATATTTATTAATCAAAAAATTCTTCATCCGCAACTTAATGCAGATTTTAATCCACTGACAGGTCCTTACATGTTTCATGTAGCGTCACCTACAATCATCAGAGAACCAATGTGGACGGGGTAGAAGATTTACCCAAAGCTATAATTTTCTGATGACAAAAGATGAACACTTTACCCGTAGTGTTTTTTAAACTTCATGAGAAGTTTAAAAAACAAAGCACGGAAGCATCCAACTAATTCAAAAAATTAAAACCTTTTTTTTCCCTTTAACTAACAAATATCGTTGTTTGTGTAAAGGCTAGAATCTCTAGCCATAGTACACAGTGTTGTTAGTGTTTAGTAATAAACAATAACAGTTTCTGACTATAGAATTAGGACCATAGATCAGTTTTTGCCGTACTTGCAATTTTCAAATATTTTACTTTTAAGTTTTAATAAATTAAAACCAAAAGTTTATTTTTCGATCTTTTATCATAAATTATGATGTGAGCAAGATTATTCAAGTTCAAGATCATTTGTTTTTTGTTAAACAAAAAACCGTGCAACGATATTTATTAATCAAAAAATTCTTCATCCGCAACTTAATGCAGATTTTAATCCACTGACAGGTCCTTACATGTTTCATGTAGCGTCACCTACAATCATCAGAGAACCAATGTGGACGGGGTAGAAGATTTACCCAAAGCTATAATTTTCTGATGACAAAAGATGAACACTTTACCCGTAGTGTTTTTTAAACTTCATGAGAAGTTTAAAAAACAAAGCACGGAAGCATCCAACTAATTCAAAAAATTAAAACCTTTTTTTTCCCTTTAACTAACAAATATCGTTGTTTGTGTAAAGGCTAGAATCTCTAGCCATAGTACACAGTGTTGTTAGTGTTTAGTAATAAACAATAACAGTTTCTGACTATAGAATTAGGACCATAGATCAGTTTTTGCCGTACTTGCAATTTTCAAATATTTTACTTTTAAGTTTTAATAAATTAAAACCAAAAGTTTATTTTTCGATCTTTTATCATAAATTATGATGTGAGCAAGATTATTCAAGTTCAAGATCATTTGTTTTTTGTTAAACAAAAAACCGTGCAACGATATTTATTAATCAAAAAATTCTTCATCCGCAACTTAATGCAGATTTTAATCCACTGACAGGTCCTTACATGTTTCATGTAGCGTCACCTACAATCATCAGAGAACCAATGTGGACGGGGTAGAAGATTTACCCAAAGCTATAATTTTCTGATGACAAAAGATGAACACTTTACCCGTAGTGTTTTTTAAACTTCTGCATTAAGTTGCGGATGAAGAATTTTTTGATTAATAAATATCGTTGCACGGTTTTTTGTTTAACAAAAAACAAATGATCTTGAACTTGAATAATCTTGCTCACATCATAATTTATGATAAAAGATCGAAAAATAAACTTTTGGTTTTAATTTATTAAAACTTAAAAGTAAAATATTTGAAAATTGCAAGTACGGCAAAAACTGATCTATGGTCCTAATTCTATAGTCAGAAACTGTTATTGTTTATTACTAAACACTAACAACACTGTGTACTATGGCTAGAGATTCTAGCCTTTACACAAACAACGATATTTGTTAGTTAAAGGGAAAAAAAAAGGTTTTAATTTTTTGAATTAGTTGGATGCTTCCGTGCTTTGTTTTTTAAACTTCTCATGAAGTTTAAAAAACACTACGGGTAAAGTGTTCATCTTTTGTCATCAGAAAATTATAGCTTTGGGTAAATCTTCTACCCCGTCCACATTGGTTCTCTGATGATTGTAGGTGACGCTACATGAAACATGTAAGGACCTGTCAGTGGATTAAAATCTGCATTAAGTTGCGGATGAAGAATTTTTTGATTAATAAATATCGTTGCACGGTTTTTTGTTTAACAAAAAACAAATGATCTTGAACTTGAATAATCTTGCTCACATCATAATTTATTTTGAATAATCTTAAATAAAAAATAAAAAATAAAGGGTCCGCCATCTAACATTTTTTTTTTCAACTAGTCCTTATTTCGTGAATGGTAACACTTAGCTCATGTCTGATTTGACAGATAATTAGTTGTATCCTTCCGCTGAACGAATATGGTCCGTATGTTCGTTATCTTGTGAAAAAAGTGAAAGAAACTGGCATCCTCATCGATAAACCAAAGGGTGAAAAGCCAAAAACAGTGCGTACACCCGAGAATATTGCTGCTGTGGCAGAAAGTGTGAGTGAAGCGCCATCAACATCAATTCACCGTCGTTCTCAACAATTGAACATTTCGGAGACATCATTGAGACGAATTTTGCATAAAGACCTTGGTATGACGCCATACAAAGTCCAATTGGTTCAGGAGTTCAAAAAAAAAAGTTATTTGGCGGACCCTTTATTTAAAAACAATTCTACACAATGCTACGGGGTTTAAATTGGACATCTGTATATGGAGAATTTTAAAAATTGTTGACACCTGGGATCTTAGTATGAAAGTTTTGATCGAATTCGGGAATACACTCAAGAAAAGTTAGTAAAGCCAGCAACATTTTTGCTGGGAGGATCCTTGCAGAAAAATGTTGCTATCTTTACAGACTTTTTTTTTTTAAGTGTACTCTTGTAAGATGATTTTTTTTTACTTCTCGAATTTACTAGAACATTGTCTACACGTTTTCGGCATTTTGATCTATTACAAAGTACTTATTATTAAACTATTTTCAATGTGAAAATTCTGTTCGGATCAAATTACATAGTTGCCACCCTGTTGGAACTGACCTTTGATGCCTCTTGTTAGCCCAAGCTTTTTGAATTTAATTAGGTAGACTACACTTAAGTTTTACGACATTCAAAGTTTCACGTTGCAATGTCTTCACCTAAAGAATTGATGGTCATTTTAAGGTCAAAGAATTAAAATAATTATTTGACAAGAGTTTTTCCGTTCATTTTATTTGTTTGCTCATAGTTTTAAACCTTCAGATCCGACCCAATACAAAATGAGTCACTAGACTTAGGATATACATTCACTGTAAAAATAATTCCCATATTGCTGATTGGTGAAAAGTTTTATTGTGGTTTACAAGTGAAACCAAAATTTTCTGATTTTTAAACTTTTACAGTTTTCATACGGGTTTTTGCTCCATTTAATGGAATTGAGTTTTGAAAACAGTATTTAAAAATTGTGTAATGTTATACAGTCTGGGGTATAGCAAGCAGATGTCAGCGCACCAATACAAACATCACTTACTGACAGAACTTTCAAAGTTCAAGCTAAAGAAAAACTTTCTACTTCGAGGGATATTTCTGCTGGTATCCCCCAAGGTAGTATATTAGGGCTGCTCCTATATATTAATCATACAGCAGTTATGCAATCTAACCCAAACACTCACACTTCTACTTTTGCAGACGATACTGCAACAACTACAGTCTCATATTCCTAAACTGGAGGATTGGTTAATATGGTGGCAAACAAAAGTAAATCCTACAAAATGTGTCCACATAACATTATTTCTTAGGGACCAAAATTGCCCGACAATTACAATTGGCAACGTCAGTATCCATGAGCGTAATCACGTCAAATATCTGGGCATTCACCTAGATCTCCGTCTTCCATGGCCCAATCATATGCAATCGAAAATAACTCAGATTAAATTGAAATCTGCTCAGCTGCAGTAGCTTATAGGTCAACATTCACCCATTTATTGGAGTACAAAGTCATTTTGTATAAGTATATAATCAAATCTATGATAAACTCTTTTTTCAACTTAAGCGCCATATATCTTTAGCAGAGCATGGATTTGTGGCTGGAAGGTCTACCACCACAAATTTAGCAGTTTTCACCAATTTCTGTGTTTCTTGCTTTCAAGTAGATTCAATTTATTTGGATTTTGCAAAGGCATTTGACAGGGTTCCACATGAACTACTGTTACTTAAGTTATCTAGGATTGGTTTTCATTCTAGTATGCTAAGTTGGTTTAGATTTTATTTGACTGGAAGATATGCTGCAGTTTCTGTGGATGGAGTTTACTCAAATTTTTTTACTCCCACCTCTGGTATTCCTCAGGGCAGTATCTTAGTTCCTTTATTGTTTAATATTTTTATTAATGACATCTCTCATTGTTTCAAAAATTCTCAGCACCTCATGTATGCTGATGATCTCAAGATTTTTAAATCAATTTCTTCTTTTAGAGACATTTCTGACCTTCAGGAGGATTTGTCTAGAGTCGTTTTATGGTCTGACCGTAATGGTTTGCCTTTTAATATTGCGAAATGTTTTTATATGAAATATCATCGATGCCTTCATACTTTACATTCGCAATATAGTATTAAAGGTCATATTATCTCATCTGTTGATGAAATATTGGATCTTGGTGTAGTCTTTGACTACAAATTACCGTTTTGTAGCCATTTGAACTTCATTATACCTAAAGCTTATTCATTATTAGCATTTATACGTCATAATTCTGCTAATTTTCAATTCAATTTTATGTTCTTCCTTTATTTACATTTTTTACTTTACTTACTAAATATTTACAAATGAGATCTTATCTTTACAAATAGATATTACAACAAATAATACAATGGATCAAAAGATATTAACATTATTTTAATTCATTTGAGGTTTTTAAAGGCAAAATGGGAAAAAGACCTTTATATGGTTTTAAAAAAAATTTTAAATATTATTAGAAAATGTATATGTTTACAGTAGTACTATTAGTAATAATAGTCCTCCATAAACATATCATTTTCAATTTGATAATTTACATTTAATTTATTATTTCTCTACATTCTCTTATCAGTGGATAAGAAGAACTTTCAATTTTGGCAAAATACTTATTATTAATTTTTGTTATGAAATCTATAATTTTTTCGTAACCAGTTTCTTCATGAATGAGGTGTGTTGGGTATCTCCAGTGTTTGTTATTTATCATTTTCAAACATTTATTTTGAATAACTTGCAAACGTTTAAGGTGACAGTTAGCAGCAGTACTCCAAATGGGACACGCGTACGTTAATATTGGTCTTATGACACTTTTGAAAAGTAGATTTTTGTTTTTTGCGTTCAGATATGAACGTCTGTTTAGTAATGGCCATAGAGCTCTAAAAGATTTTATTGCATTTTGGCACACTTCGCTAATATGTTGCTTAAATGTGAGTTTTTTGTCTAAAACAACACCAAGATATTTAACATCGTTGAGTATATTTATGGTATAATTTCCAATTGATAGTTGACGACTTGGAAGTCTTTTGGGAGATTTGTTGAAGGGAAAAATTATTGCTTGAGTTTTGTTTGGATTAATTTTGATTTTCCACTTTTGAAAATATTTATTGCAGTTTAGAAGTCCCATTTCCATTTTTTTGAGAAGTGCACTGGTAAGTTTGCTAGAGGAGATTAATGCAGTATCATCTGCGTAATAAGCAATTTTCATATATTTGGGGACTTTAAAATCTGACGTATATATCGAGTAGAGCAATGGTGATAAAACTGATCCTTGTGGTAACCCTGTTGAAATAGTTTTTAAAGATGATGTTTCATTATTAATGGCAACCTTAAAGGTTCTGTCTTCAATGAAATCGGCAATAATTTTGCAAAGATATTTTGGAGTATTTGCAACTAAAAGCTTGTATAACAGACCATTATGCCATACAGTGTCAAAAGCTTTTTCGATATCTAGTAGAATAAGGCCTGTTGATCGTTTATTGTATTTGTTCCTAGTAATTTGATTTTTTAATCTGTTTATTTGGTGAGTGGTGCTATGCTCTTTTTTAAATCCAAATTGTTCATTTGCTACAACAGAATTAGTAGAAACGAAACCATTAAGACGATGATGTAGTATTTTTTCGAATATTTTACCTATATTGCTTAAAAGACTGATAGGTCTATAGCTGCTAGGGTTATTTTTTGGCTTGTTAGGTTTGCTGATAGCTATAACCTTGGCATTTTTAAAATGCTTTGGAAAGTAGTTGAGTTTGATGCAGCTATTAAATATTGTTACCAGTAATTTTAAGGCTTTGATTGGAAGTTTCTTTAAAAGCAGGTTGGGAACATTGTCGAAACCAGGGGATTTAGAAGCTTTTAATGATGATACAATATTTGTTACTTCTTCAAGCGTTGTGAAAATGGCAGATTCAGAACATGGGTTCTCCTTTTTAAAGTTGTTTATCTTCGAATTAATCATTTTATCATTGGAGTGTTTGTAGCTGGAAGTGAGATTGTTCGCTTGAACAAAAGTGTTGGCCAGTATTTCCGCTTTCTCATTGTTGGAAGTTACTTTATTATTTCCAAAGTTTAAGGGAGGGATTTGGTTTTTGCCTTTGCCACGCAAGCATCTACTTATCTTCCAAAATGATTTATCGCCTGGTCTCAATTTGGATAATAATTGGCACCATTTTCTGTTACGTTCTGTTTTAATACTTTTATCAATTAGGTTACTTAAAAACTTTATATACTGATTGTATAAGTTTTTCTCTTCAACGATATAAGTTCTTTGAAATTTCCTTTTATAGCTTCTTCTTAGTTTTATATATTTAACGATGTTTTCTGGCATTACATAATTATTTTGAAGAGTTACTTTTGGTGTTGATACATTTCTTGCTTCTAAAATAATGTTGACTACTTTTTCAACTTCATGATCAATTGCTATCTTTGAATTGTATACAGCTGTATTTGTAATAATTTTATTGTCAAGAAAATTCATAAAAATGTTCCAGTTGGTAAACCTATAGTCAAAATAACTCAGGTCTGCCAATAATGCCTTCGATCGTTTTAACGTACAAATAATGGGACGATGGTCTGATGGTATTTCGTAGCCCAATGTTTTTACTTCAATGTTTAGAGCAGTATTACTAATAATAATGTCGACCGTGGACGCTTCTCTATTACGTTGATGTGGATACAGTGTTGGACTATGAGGATAGTGTACAAAAAAGTTGCAAGTTTGTTGTAAATTATTAAGTATGGTACCCGCACTATTATTTGTAGGGCAATTCCAAGAAGAATGTTTGGCATTTAGGTCCCCTAAAATTATGTATTCGCTTGCGGAAGGTGTAAGATTAAGGATATCTGCAGAAAAATGTTGGGTGTAACGAGGCGAATAAGAAGAAGACACTATTATAGGTTTGTTGTTTATTGTTACTTCAATAGAGATGTTTTCAATTGATTTAGTGTTTGAAACAAAAATATTCTTATGTTCAATTGATTTATGAATTAACAGAGCAACTCCCCCTCCTCTTGTATCGGTTCTGTCATTTCTGTATAAAAAGTAATTTTTAAAAAAGGGTTTATGATTTTCTGTAAAAAATGTTTCGTTTAGAGAAGCAATTTTTATATTTTCTCTTTCGAGTAATAATTCAAATTGATTTAATTTGGAAAAGTTTGAAATGCCATTTGCATTCAAGTGAAGCATTTTGAAATCATTTTCATTAGTATAATCCATGAGCGTACTTTACCATGGACATAACAACTTTAATTTGTTGTACTTTTGATGTGCACCTTTGCAAATCATCCATAGCCGTTGTGAAAATATCAAACAGCTCGTCGACGCTAAAAAGGTCGTTATTAGTTTTCAGCCGACTCGCAAATGTTACGTCGCCGTTAATTCTTTTATTGTTGATGTTATTAGTGTTGCCTTTATTATTAGGGTTAGTGTTGCTATTTCCCAAATTCGGAAACTCTCCCCCATTAAACTGGAATGAATTAAGATGTTGCTGTTGATGTCTATTTCTCTGAGGTTTAGATGTTACTCTTGCTCTTGTTTCTAGATAAAGAGAACGTAACGGACAATTTATGTCATTTGCAGAATGATCAGTTCTTTCTTTTCCATGTTTTTTGCAATTGAAACATGTAAACACAACGGGTTTTTTTTCATTTGTGTTAAATGGACATACCTCTGTATGGTGTAGTTCCGCACATATCATACAAGCAGCACTTCGATGGCAGTGTTCACCCCCGTGCCCATACATTAAACAATTCCAACATTGAGTTGGTTTGTCGTTTCTCTTTGGTTTGTATTTTTTCCACGTGATTATTACATTGGAAATTGTCCTTACATTTTTCAATGAGTTTGGATTAAAAGATTTGCGATTAAATTGAACCTTGTAAACAGCATTATTGTCCGAACTAAACTTGGTAATGATTTCCATAACAGTATGAGGGGATAAATTGTAGGATTGTAATTCTGCTTTGATATCCTCTGTGTTGATACGTGGTAAACCGTGTAAAAAGGTTGTGTATAAACGATTATCTTTGGAGTTATAAGAGTGAAACTCCATTTTTTTCTCCTTTAGAATTTGCTTGCAGCATTCATACATTGCCTGGCTTGGAGCGAAAATTTTTGTACCGATAGAAGTACGTTTAAAAATACATTCCTTTCCTATTGCTTTTTGGATTTCAGTGAAGGATGTGTTGGCTTCTACAACAATAGGTGGTGGCTTACGTTGCTTGACTTCGCTTATGTTTGATTCAGGAGCTGTGTCCATATCATTTTGAGCTGCCAGAAGGCTAAATCTGTTGCGCGAGGAAAGCGCAATGTTTGTGTTGACGTAACCCGGAACAGGTTGTTTCATAATCTTTTTCTTCCCAATGGATTTTTTATATTTAGATTTGGCCCCTGGGGCCATCGCTAGTTAGGTGTTTCTTTGTTCCTGTATATAATTGACAACCGCGTGTGAGTTCAAATGAGAACCAGAATAGGCAATTATTACAATAACAAAATATGTATATACACTAGTTTTTTTTTTTTTAATTTATGTATGCTAAGCGCTGATTTTATTAACACGACCGTTCGTAAAGAGAATCTGATTCGAACTGATAATTCTGCTAATCTTTTTGATTGTTCCACAAAAAAAGTTCTGTTTTGTTCTTTTGTAAGATCAAGGCTAGAATATGCATCATTTATTTGGAGCCCTGTAGCGGATATCCATATTAACCGTATTGAGAAAATTCAAATTAAATTTGTAAAATTTGCTCTCCCATTCCTAAATGTTAATGTTAATCAATCTCTTTTTGATCCTACATTTTCGGTTTCATCCTATGAGGATAAATGTGAATTTATTTTCATTAAAACTTTGGAAACACGTAGGACCATTTTTGCCTTAAATTTTTTACATGGTATTATTTGTGGTGTAGTTGATTGCCCAGAATTATTGCATTTAATCAAATTATATGTTCCTTCTAGATCGTTAAGAGTTAGAGATAAGTTCTTTTATATTGATGTACATAGAACTAATTTTGCGTTAAATGAACCTCTTACTAGAGTTTTGAGATTGTTTAATAAATATTGTAATCAATTAGATATAAGTGTTAACCACTATCAATTTAAAACTGTATTAAATAATATATTTTAAGTTTTTTTTAATATTGTCATAATTTAGCTAGTCTGTAAGGATTTTTGTATCCATAGACGAAATAAATAAATAAATCAAAAAAAAAAAAACCGATATGGTAATATGGCGTTCAGCAATCGGGAACGGGCTGTGCCTCAAACATACAAAAACTGCACAGAAGACAGTCAGGGCTTTCACGACTAATCGTTGGCGCCCCATGGTATATCAGAAATGATAACATTCACAAAGCCTTGAACTTTCTCACTGCTCGAAATGAAATAGAAAGGTACTCAACTAACAAGAGATGTGTTTCGACCAGAATTCGCAGATT